>JALLBA010000272.1:0-22079 GCA_036939675.1 Cyclostephanos invisitatus | reverse complement strand
AGCGAAGGAAGGAATCCCGTGCGACCACATGGTTGCCATCGCGAAGTGCGGAGCCGTCCCAAACTTGACAAGAATGGGCATTATGCCATTCTGGTACACCCGCGCACAGTGGCAACGACAGTTCCCAAAGGATACAGTGTATAAGGCTGAAATAACATGGGCAACTATTAAGAAGTCGGCTATTGGAGACAATCAGATGAGATACTGTCCTAGCTGGGTGGCTCCTCGTAAGAAGGGTCATCCAAAGAAGGATGCACATAAATTGGGAATCGCAGATCACGTCCAGCAGGGTGTCCAGAAGGGTGTTGCAAAGAGGAGGCGGCAAAACCCCGTCGTCCATCAAACTATCGTGGAGGGGGTGGATGAGAAGCAAGCAGGTATTCAAGAGCTTGACGACATTGAGTTGGAGGACACGAAGGACGGCGTTGTTGAGTATGCATAGATTTCTCATGTTTAGGTTCGGTTAATTGATTAATGTTTATTTCCCCTCTTTCCCTTACGACGATCGCCCTTATTGGTGTCATTCGCTTTCAAATCGTCAATCTGAGCTTTAAGTGCTGCTACCTTCTCATCAACATTGTTCTTCTTCCAAGCAGACCACTCATCGAATTTTGCAAACGGGTTCTTATGGTTGGGACTGCTCGTCATCCTCTGCAATATCACCAGATCGCTATCAAGATTAGCACGAAGTGTCTTTATCTCATGTTCCAATTTCGCAATGCATTGCAAATTGTCCATACCCTCTGTGATGCCACCATTACCAGATTTTGCTTTCAAATTGCCAACTTTGTCCTTAACGTCATCGTCCTCACTCACGTCATCAGCATCATCATCCACATCGGTGTAAAATTTTACATCATCAAAGTCATGCTCCTCTGATTCTTCTCCAGAATCCGAAAGAGAGTACACATCAATGTCTGTGTCCTCAGGATCCCACTGCTCCTCTTCTTCGACGGTAAGCCCAACTTCATTGCAACGACGCTCAATCCGATCATGATATAAAAGCATTATTTTGTCGACCGTCTCCTGGGGCAACGGTTTGCCGTATTTGTTGAAATAAAATCTGGAATAACCCTCAACAACATCCATGGACATCTCATATATCTTCTGTATGCGTCGATGCAAACGGATGCGAGTGAAATCAGAAATATTCACAATCCGATGAGATTTGGTGGCACAACTCTCATCTTGCTCACGATCACTGTTTGATTGAGTGAGGTATTGGAGATGGCCACAAAATCATTGGTGAGGCAAAAAAAATAAAGGGATACACCAAGACGGATAAATCCAACATTAGTGATGGGGTGAGGCACAGAGGATGGAAATCGAAAATGCCTTTCTTGTAAAAAACTTCGCACCTGGTATTTAGCCTGTCACATCCCTTGACATGGCATTTTGGATGAAAAAAATGTTGGTGAGGCATTATCACTGGTCGAAGCTCTATGCATTCTCCAGTTTTTCTCTTTTTTGTTTCGTCTCAAGAAACATGAGAAAAAAGCCAAGCATAAAGCATGCGTTGTGCTTTCTTGCAAAGAGTACGACACGTTACTGGTACCATACATAAAATTGTACGTTGAAAAAGTTGAAGAAAAAATACTCCCATGAAATGGATGGGGTTTGGGGCCGCGATGTCTCTCTGAGGAAAGCCCACATCTCACATCTCTCATCATCCAGTCGAACACACTCATCGGGAGATAGACGAAGTCCAGGACTACGATAGACGAGATCATGCAACAGAGGATGGTTAGAAAATCGAAGTCATCGCGGATAAGCGTTTCGGTGAATGATGCCGACGGAGAGTCCAAAGAAAACTCGGCCTCTGCTGACAAACTGGCAGCATTGATGAGAAATCGTATCGACGCCATTAAAAGCGTATACGGTCTTCTTGAACACGAAAAGAAGCAAGGCAAGTCCAGTCATCGTGAGGATCAATTAAATCTATTGGATATCACATTGCCGTCTCACTTTTTATTGAATCCTCTCTGCAGAGGATTGTATCATCTCTGTGCTGAACGATAAGATCAAACTGCTACGCGAACATGTCGATTGGAAAGAGCAAGAAAATAACGATTTATCGAAAACTGTGACTCATCTCAAGACGAAGTTGAGGCAGCTTTCAATGACGGTTGACAAACTGGTACGCAAGACCTCTGAGACCATCGAACGAAAGTTAATGTTGGAAGATGATGTGGCGGCCAAGGAGACTAAAATCAACAGGATCACCGAGGATTTGAACATTGCGATCGCCGCATTGGAAGATAAGACAGCCGAAAACATTGATCTCGCTGATCGAATTCGAGTGGAGAAGGAAAATAGTGCAGTCGTTGTTCAAACATTGGAAGATAAGACAGCCGAAAACATTGGTCTCGCTGATCGACTTCGAGTGGAGAAGGAAAATAGCACAGTCGTTGCTCAAAAGTTAGCTGAGCTAAAAAATAGAACGGAGAACCTCACGACCAAGCTCAGTGAGGACGAGAACGGCGATTATGTCAACGACGTCGATGATCTCTTGGAAAATGTGCGCACGATCCAAAGTTTGCAGCATATTCACCAATTGATGACCACAGTTGGTGACCGACAATAAAGATCAAGTCGGGAGCATTCAACTTTTATGAGGTAGGTATTCAGAATACGGTCAAAATTAGCTTCCTCGTGACTACAAAGCTTAGAAAACAATTGCGTTGATGAGATCCTTAAAATATTCATTTAATATCGACGATTAAGTATCGACAACGCCTCATCCAATGACAGTGCTCCAAAGTTCTTTGCCTCTAACATAGACACAGCTTCGTCCATCAAGCGCTCGTCAGTGTAAAAGTCATCAATATTGAGCCGTACATTGCTGACAGCGAATTCATCCACCAATCCACCCCCAACCCCTCGACCAATCAAAGACCCAGCAGCACTGCTTGGTACTGCAAGAGCACGAAGAGCGTCTCGAATGGCCCGAATTCGGGATGAATCCAAAGACATCAGGCGCGATGCCGATTCCGCCCTTTCCATCGGCCCGGGCTCGGCTATGCTGCTTGCTGACACTATGTTTCCTACTGCACCGCCATCACCACCAACTCGAAAAAGGCGGCTAAAGGCCATAACATCGTGCTGAAATTGCACAGCTCCGCCGATACGGACTTCGGGTGTCATACCCTGTGGATCGATTGCGATGTCGAGAAATTTTTGGCCAATGGCAACCTTGAGCGCGTCGTGAATTGAACGACAGCCAAGATAGAGAGCGTTGCTTGGTTCATTCGGAGTTGGTTGGCCCGATGGGAACATAGTCATGAGTTTCAGCTCCAGATGGTTACATGCGTTGACAACTACTGACATGGCATGGATCGAATCATTCAAATCAGGAGACAACGCAAAATTTACATTGCGAGTACTCAAGTCTTTGTCCCTTTTCAATCTTCTACCGGGCGAATCAACGTCGGGCGGATGATGAGATAATAGAAATGGCGACCGCATCACGTACGATGCGAGCTTAGCACGTTCCATCAGGATTGTCTCAACAAACGCTGACGTGAATTCTTCGACCATCGCTGCACATAAATGTTTCATCGATTCGCCGACCCTTTCCAATAAGTCCTGGTGGTGGTAGTCGCGCTTCGATATTGATTGATGAAGCAGTAATGCCTGAGCTGCGAGATTCGTCCCTGCTATCAAACTGGCCCATTCCATAGTATTCCACGTCAGCAATGCGTCGGACGGTAAATTTGCAGAGCGGAGTACTCTCACGCTTGACACTGCCGTTGATGAAGCTTGAGGAGGACGCGCCAACAACCGTTTGCGCAACCATGATGCCTCTGCGTGGATTACGTCTAAATACTCCGAGCACAATGGTGCGATGATATTGGCCATGTAAATTTGTTTGTACTGTTCGTGGCCAATAATGTGAATTTTGCATCGTGCGGCATGGAGCAGCGCCACGAAAAGCTCTGCCACTTGAGGGTACAGACGCTGCTGTTGATCAGCGGCGCAGCCGTCAGGATTGTTCGCTGCCGTTGCCGTCGCAAGTTCAATTCCATTGGGAAAGTGGGCACCACTCTTACCGCCAGCACCACTCTCTTCACACTGAGATAACATCGTAGAAGATGCACACTCGCGAAGAAGAGAGCTCATACCATCGCGCTCTTCTTCCAACCACCACTGAAACAGGCTTTCGTTCGTTAGCAAAAACGTGTCGACCATTCTAGGAGGCAAGAAAAGGACGTTGTATTTATCACATTCATCATTCTTGCAGCGTTCATCAATAAACGAATCAAAAACGAATAATTGCTCAATCCCGCGCAACACAATGGTTCGATCACAACATTCTGATCCCACCACATCCGGATGATGGAAGAAAGATTTGGCGCGTATTGCATGCCTTGCCATCCTTGCCACCTCTCGGAGGAAGTAAATTGACACGTAATCGTATTTGTGAGATTTCAGATTTTGAAACACTTCATCTGTCTTCGATGAGCCCACGCTTGTCGCTGCGGTGGTTTTGTTTTCGTACGTTTCTATTCCAAAGGCAGAGATAAGTTTTTCGTCATCATGACTGGAGAAGCCTTGCGAGGCACGGACCATAATTGAATCAATGACCGAGTTTACCAACTGCTGTACGCCCGACATAACGAGCGAAAGCACATCATGACTCTCCACGACCTCACGGAGATAGCGAAAGAGCCATTCTGGTAAACGGTCGAGCTTCGATGCACCGCAATCACCCCCCTCACTTTGAATAGGGCCATTGTTAGCACTAGGAGCAGCAAACGACATGATACCACACGATTTCTCATCCAAAAAGTGAAATCTCAACCTCTCGGCAATGGGCTTACACAATTCGTCTACAATATTCAGCCTACATGATGATGGCTGTTCTTGTTTCTGTCGTTCGATATTCAAAACATCGTGTATCACCTGAAGTTCTACCAAGCACTTGGAAATTGAATTCCATTCGTAGTAACTTGACGCGGGAGACGAAGAGGACGATGACAACGCGTCTGAAATTAAAGCCGACGAGCGTTGATTGGATGGATACTCAGGCGAATGATGGACCAATTGCTTTCGGAAGATGCTAGATGCAAATTCACGAGTGCATTCGTGGAGGGAATCGTACCAATTTACGAGGGCGGTGTAATACGGATGTTGTCCCTCTGAGTTGCCATACAATTCATCGGAATACTGCATATGATGTTGCAGGATGAGAAACCCCAAAGCCGTGCACGTTTCTGTTGCATTCGAAAGCAAGGTGATATTATAAGCGCATCCGTCGCCTCTCTCGCGGACTTGGTCGTTGCTACTCTTGGCGATCGCATCCGATACGAATTTTACCACGCCGCGATTCAAGTCGAGGAGCTCGAGTTGTCCTCTTAATTCTTGCGCGCGGCGGAACAATGCCACGGCTGCACAATTTTTGTCACCCGTGCCATCGGCGGACGTTTCCATTCGTTGATAATTCTCATCGAAATCCGGTCGTCGAGGATCGGACGGAGAAGATCCCACGTCCTCCGCCCTCCTCCTCCTCTGTTGATTTTGTAAACGCGACAGACGGGTATTCGCATCGGATAGCTCGGCTTCGATTAGGTCAGTTGATGCCGATGTCGATGCGTTTAATCTAGTTCTAGTTGCTGAATTACTGCCTGCCATTTTTTTTTTTCTGAGGTGAGTTTAAAGGCATGCAATGAAAACCGCTGCGTTGCGACTAGGTATTGGATGGAGGGTATCAGAGGCACGAGTTTACTTATCGTTCAGATGAAAAACTTCCAACAAAACATACTAAATTCTACATCTCAGGGGTTTAGGCAGTTTTACGAGTTCCTATCGTTAGATTGGGCAACNCACCTTCGTCTGGGGCTACGGATGGCGTGCCGTCCCCCCCTCGTCGGGGGATGGGAACGACGACGGCGCGATTAACGACGCGCCATCGGATTCGGTCGTCGTTCGTATACGCGTCGATGACGCCATCGAGGTGGGTGGGAGAGACGATCTCATCATCGGCGGTGGTGCCATCCCGGACTCGTCATCGTTGATACCGCCGCCGGACCGAGGAGGGGGGGGGAGGTGGTTGCAACACATCTACGCGCTTTGCTACGTCCTTCTATTGCTGCCGGTGCCGCTCTCCCGCGTATACCTCCACGATCATACGCGGGATCAGGTATTGGCCGGATCGGGATTGGGGATAATTATATCGATATTGTGGTACACGTGCTTCGTCAGGAATTGCGGATACGAATTGATGAATGGATGGGGCAGGACGAATTGTGGCGTGTGGTGGGGGCTGAAATTCGGCGCGGTGGGCGTTTCGTAGGGTGATGAACTAGAGGCACCATTGGAACGTTATGAATGCGCGAGGTGATTCGACATGATATCGTTTGAGCGATCAATCGAGAGCCGAACAGATCTTTGTCCGATGAGAAAGAAACGCGATCGATACGAAACTCGTCCTCGTCTTCTGTTTCGAACGCATCAGCGCAGTCTTCCTTGTTGTTGATGAGATTTGATTTGCCGGGGGGAAGGTGGGATACGCATGATACTTATGAAATGAAAGAGGGATGAACAATCGATGGATTATTCTTCTCGACGCATCTATCATTACGACGTTCGTAAAAAAAACAGTAAATGACCATCCTCCTCCTCTTTCATCGTTACGTTTCGTTGTCGGTAGTATGTTTTCTATTATATCACATGCCACATCAATATTTCTCCCCTCCCCAAAAGAGTTAATCGTTCAGCGATGTGCATTCCGCGAATGCCTGCTCCCCAATCCCCTCCATCCCCTCGCCAAGAAGCACACTAGTCAAATGCGAGCAAATGCGAACGCCCCTTCCTTAGTTACCTCGACGGCGTGAGGGATACCAACCTCACGTAGCGATGTGCATTCACGAAACGCCTTAACCCCCATCTCCTCCCACCCCTCGCCAAGAATCACATTCGTCAACTGCCCGCAATCGGAGAATGCACCGTGCATAATCGTCTTGACAGTCGGATGGATATCGAAACGAGACATAATCCGCGGTACATCACGACCCCCCATCCCTCTAATAAAGACATCCCATCCCACAGCGACCGTTTGATCGGCGGCGCGTGATACTCCCACGGCTCGGGCAAACGAATTTGTGTCCATCCCTACCCGACCAATCGGCTCGCTGACATGATTTGGATCAATATCCGACGGAGGAGCCATCCCGCGCAGGCAAGGATCCTTCTCGTGCACGACGGACCCGCGCCGCAACGATGACAGTGCGCGATGACGACGGCGGATGCCACGATGGCACTCGGTGCGCGGCGGCCATCGGTGACGTGTGCTGCAGTGGGAACTCGACGATATTTTCGGATAACATCTCCCGAGTGCCCCACGTGGGGACGAGGTTTCGGTTCCCCCCCCCCCCTCCCCTGCCCCCTCCTCCTGCCCCTGTCGATGGGGAAGGCTGCCCGGTTGGACGATCACAGCGGCCACGACACGCTATCGGCTCGTGGGATTTGGATAACCGGGGGAAAGAACGGGGATACGCACGATATGAAAAGGGATGGGGGATGAACAATCGATGGATTATTATCGCAAGCAACGTCATCATTCCCCACCCCCCCAAAAGAGGTCGAATCCCATTCCAGAATCCCATTCTTCTTCGCTTCGCATCTTCACCTTCATCCACATGCACATCATCAGAGATTGCTCAACGGTATATTCGCCGCACCCACGAGTCCGCCGTCCACGGTGAGTATCACGCCCGTGATCCACGATCCCGCCCTCGAACTGAGGTATATGCAAGCCCCGCCCATATCGTCCGCGTTTCCCATCCTGCCCAACGGTATCGGCATGCCCCCCCCGTCCATCGTTCCCTTACCATCCTCCCCTCCATCGTTCGCATCCTCCTCCGTCTTACTCCACGTGGACAATAACCCCTCGCTCATGCGCGTCAATATATATCCGGGAGCGATGGCATTGACCGTGATGCCCCTGTGCGCCAAATCGCTTGCGAATTTCTTCGTGAGATGATGCACCGCCGCCTTCGAGACGTCGTACGCGTGCGTGGGTGCATCCTGCGGCAATAGGCCCGTGACGCTCCCTACGTTGATGATCCGTCCGGGATCGTCGTAGACATCCTGGTTCCCGCCATTACCATCGTCGTCGTCATCGTCGTCGTCCATCGAACCACTACTACTACAACGATGACGACGATGACGACGACGACCGCGCTGCAACATCGGTACGCATTCCCTCGTCAGATAGAACATGCCCTTGACGTTCAAATCCAATACCTTATCCCATCCCCAATTCATCCTCCCGCTCTCCCTCGAATTTACGTCGTATCCCGGATCCTCCCCCCACGACGTCCCGGCGTTATTCACCAACACGTCGAGACGGCCGTCGAATATGTCGCGCACGTGATTCGCGAGGGATTTGCATCCCTCCCGAGTCGATACGTTCGATTGGACGTGATGCACGTATTGCCTCGACGACGACGACGACGACGACGACGGAGACGACGCATGGGAGGGGGGAGGGGATGGAAGGATGCGACGGGGGAGGGACGATAGGCCACACGCGGCCGATTCGCACGCCTTCCCGTCACGACTCGTGATCAGGACGTTCGCGCCGTGCTCGACGAATGCCGACGCTATCATGTACCCAATGCCTCGGGATCCCCCGGTTATTACCACGTTCTTCCCGGCGACGCAGAACAGTGACGATCCCGACGATGCCATTATTTGTTGGTGGAATGGTGTATTGTTGTAATATAAATCTTGATCGACGACGGCGATGATGCGCCGCCCGCCTCCTCCTCCTCTGAGGAGAACTTCGGATGAGAGTAAAGTACGTATTATATTGTACACTTTTACCCTAGAGGGAATCTTTTCAAAAAATGCGAGCACTGTGCGTAAAACACAATAAATACAAACCAACCTCGTATTTTTTTATAATCATGTCCACCGCCTCGACGACGACTACATCAACGACCGCCACCGCCACCGCCACTACGGCAGTGGGGGAAATGTCATACAACTACGACCTCATATGCATCGGCGGGGGATCCGCGGGCATCGCATGCGCGAAGCGCGCCTCGTCCCTCCACAGGAGGAAGGTCCTTTGCATCGAGCGCAGCACAGACAGGCTCGGGGGGACATGCGTCAACGTCGGATGCGTGCCCAAGAAGGTCATGTTCGGTGCCGCGAACATGCATCATGTATTGAGTCACGATGCACGTCATTATGGATTCGACGTCGACGTCGTGGGCGGTGGCGGAAGCGGAACTGGGAGCGGTGTTGGTGACAGTGGGAGTGGTGGAGGTGGCGTCAAGATGAAATTCGATTATGCCAAACTGAAGAAACATCGAGACGAGTACGTGACGAGGCTGAATAAAATATATTCCGACGGCTTCGTCAGCTCGGGCGTCAGCTGCATTTATGGCGACTGTTCCTTCGTCGACGAGCATACCGTTCAGGTCGTTATTAACAACGTCAGCGGTAGTGGCGGCGAAACGAAGAGGTACACGGCAGGCAAGATCGTCATCGCCACGGGAGGCAGGCCCAATCTTCCAAGTGGAGAGGGCATATCCGAATATTGCATCACATCGGACGGATTCTTCGATATGGAAACGTTGCCGGACGTCGCCGTCGTCGTCGGCGCTGGATACATCGCCGTGGAACTCGCCGGCATCTTGAATGCGTTGGGTTCCGAGGTGCATTTGGTGCTTAGGCACGATAAGCCGCTGAGGTCGTTCGATCCGATGCTATGCGACGGCATCGACGTCGAAATGAGGAGGTCGGGAATATTCGTTCACAGTCACACTCGCGGAGTGTCCAAGGTCGTGCTCGATGCGCACGCCGGCAATAGCATGGGGAAGAAGAACGTGACGTTGGTATGCGGGGATGTCATATACGGCGCCGACGTGGTCATCATGGCGACGGGTCGTATGCCCAATACGGAATATCTGCATTCGAAGAGCAATGGCGATGGCGAGGGCGATGACGATAACGGCATCGTGTGGTCGGGCAATACCGATGGGATGGGATTGGAGGGATGTGGCGTACTGTTGAATTCGACGGGACACGTTATCGTTGATGAATATCAGAATACGAACGTGAATGGCATCTATGCCATCGGGTGAGTTTTCTTTTTGTATTATATCGTTTTCTTCTTGCTAGACAGTCTCCAATTTGTTCTATCTCTCGATGGAGAGAACGATGCTGATGCTTGAGAACCCTCCGCTCATTGTTTTCCATGTGGAGCGTTTCACATATATCTCATCCCTCTCTCGGGTCCCCCTCCCTCTCCCTTTTAATTCACTCTCTTTCTTTCCCCCTTTTTTCACTCCCTCTCATTTTCCGTTCGACGCAAAACAGTGACGTATGCGGTCGAGTCGAGCTAACGCCGATGGCGATCGCCGCCGGTAGGAAACTCGCAGATAGATTGTTCGGCGTCGACGCGAGGGACAGGATCGCGAAGGTATCGTACGACCTCGTGCCGACCGTTGTCTTCAGTCATCCGGTGAGTATTATTCATCACTGTACTACCGCTTCCCCGTGCATTGCGATAGATCCACTTTCATGGTCATGATCGCTCGCTTTCTACGCGTATCCGCTATGGTGCTCACCCCGTTGGTTGTGTTTCTTATTCGTTTCGTATCATGTATTGTCACGTCCCCCCCACACCTCACAGACCATCGGCACCTGCGGATTGACGGAGCCCGACGCGATACGCAAATACGGCAAGGACAACGTCAAAGTGTACACGTCCAAGTTCAGCAATCTCTACTACGGCATATTCCAAACCAAGCCGGAGGACAAGCCCAAGACGTTGATGAAGCTGGTATGCGTCGGCATCGACGAGAAGGTCGTCGGGATGCACGTATTGGGTATGGGATCCGACGAGATGATGCAGAGCTTTGGCGTGGCAATGAAAATGGGATGCACGAAGGCCGACTTGGATTCGTTCGTGGCTATACATCCCACGGCATCGGAGGAGTTCGTGACCATGGGCGTTTGGGGTAAGAGTCCTCAGGAGACAGGGGCGAGGGTTTCGCCACTGGGCGGGGCGGTTCCGGGGGAACCAAGATTGGGTTGAAAATGTTTGTGCTGGAGGAGAGACATAAATTCTAATCAAATGTTGTGTTCGAAGGAAATCTAGGTAGTATTGAAATATATGTGTTTAGACTAGGCATGTTGGGTATGCTTTGTCAAACGCGGTTCAGATATTGCACTCTACTGTTCTTGTGATTAAAGTTAATTACCGCCCATAGCCAATATATTGCGCTACACTGATCAATTCTAGAGGGGTCATTCTCTGGGGAGAAGACAGCCGCCTCACATTGAAATTCACTGCCCAACCACCGCTGACGCTGCTGTCGCTGTCTGACCCCCGAAGCAGGCAGCGGGTAGTACTCCCTCAACATCATCACCATTATCTTCGATGCTGCTATCATTTTGATTACCGTAATCGTCTTCGCCTTCTATGGATGTTTTCGCCTTCTATGTCACCTTCGTCATCCTCGTCGTCTTCGTCCTCATCATCCACGTCATCCTCGAATCCAATGTTATCTTCGTGGTCGTCATTGCCATCGCCATTATTGTTCTCCGCTTCCTCGTCGCCATTGTTATCAAAAATACCGTCCTCTTCCTCATCCTCGTCCTCGTCGTCGCTGTCACTATCGTCATCGTCACTATTTTCCATATTGCTGCCGCCATCGTCATCAGTTAGAAAAGGTAGAACAAACGGAACGATTTTGTTCACCATCGAGAGAGAATCGGTACGGCATTGCAACTTCACCTCAGTGGTGAGACTTTCGACGTTGTGGCCGAATCGCTCGGATATTTTTGATTTCCAGATGGCGAGCTCCAGCAACATGAAAGCATTCTTCAAATGTTCATAAAGATTAAGTTTGGAATTGATTAAATCGAAATATGATTTCACATTCTTGCGGGAGATCGAAGGAATGCGCTTAATCATTCCATGAATGATGGTCTGCCATTTCACTGGTCGTACAAGATCCAAACGTTGTGGAAGACTGCATTTGACGAAAAAGCAATATGTACTCGGGGACTTCTCATGAAGCCCATGATCCCACCAATTACGCATTGACTCCTGTGTTGACACAAACTCTTGGATTTCATTGCAATACACCACACTCGTCAAACGTGTGCAACGAAAGAATGCCTTCTTGTGTATTGCTGTGACAGAGGAGGGTATGACTAGGCGTTGGAGCAATATGCATCTGCCAAATGACTTCTTGCCAATCTCTTCTAGCCCCTCACTGAGATTCACAGTTGTCATCTGCGTGCAGTGGTAGAATGCGTAGTCCTTAATCGTCTTGACGGCAGGGGGGATAAAAATCTGATGTAGCGACGTGCAGTCTCGAAATGCCCCCTCCCCAATCTCCTCCAGCCCCTCGCCGCCATTCACAGTTGTCATCTGCATGCAACCCCAGAATGCATCGTCTTTAATTGCCGTGACGGCAGGGGGGATAAAAATCTCATCCAGCGTCATGCAATCTTTAAATGCCCCCGCCCCTATCTCTTCCAGCCCCTCGCCACCATTCACAGTTGTCATCTGCGTGCAACGACAGAATGCATAGTCTTTAATCGCCTTGACGGCAGAGGGGATCAAAATCTCATGTAGCGACGTGCAGTCACGAAATGCCCGCTCCCCAATCTCCTCCAGCCCCTCTCCACCATTCACAGTTGTCAACTGCGTACAAGACCAGAATGTCCAGTCTTTAATCGCCTTGACGGCAGGTGGGATCATAATCTCATGTAGCGACTTGCAGTCACAAAATGCCCGCTCCCCAATCTCCTCCAGCCCCTCGCCACCACTCACAATTGTCAACTGAGAGCATCTCTCGAATGTATTGTCCTTAATCGCCTTGACAGCAGGGGGGATCAAAATCTCATGTAGCCTTGTGCAATCTTGAAATGCCCCCTCCCCAATCTCCTCCAGCCCCTCGCCACCATTTACAGCTGTCAACCGCGTGCACTCATAGAATGCGTAGTCCTTAATCACCTTGACGGCGGGGGGGATAAAAATCTCATGTAGCCTTGTGCAATATTGAAATGCTCGCTCCCCAATCTCCTTCAGCCCCTCGCCTCCACTGACAGTTGTCATCTTCGCGCACCCGTAGAATGTCTTTTCCTTAATCGCCTCAACGGCGGGGGGGATCAAAATCTCATGCAGCGACCTGCATCCATAGAATGCCCACTTCCCTATGTCCTCCAGCCCCTCGCCACCATACACAATCGTCAACTTTGAGCAGCCATGGAATGCCTTTTTCTTAATCGCCTTCACGGCAGGGGGGATCAAAATCTGATGCAGCGACGTGCATCCACTAAATGCCGACTTCCCAATCTCCTCCAGCCCCTCGCCTCCATTCACAGTTGTCAAATGCGTGCAGTCGTAGAATGTCCAGTCCTTAATCGCCTTGACGGCAGGGGGGATAAAAATCTCATGCAGCGACGTGCAATCTTGAAATGCCCACTCCCCAATCTCCTCCAGCCCCTCGCCGCCAGACACGGTCGTCAACTGCGTGCAACGGCAGAATGCGTAGTCCTTAATTTCCTTAACGGAGGGGTGGACTCTAACACGGGTCACATCTCGCGGTACATCACTCTCCCCCTCCCCTCTATAAGTGAAGTCCCCCCCCCCATCATCACCATCGTCGATCATGGTAAGTCAATGGGACCCCCTGCCTCCTGCCTCCGTCCTCCTGGTTTTTTTTACTTACTCTAGCACACTCGGAAAAGGGGTTGACGGGCGACGGCCAGGAATGCATCAAAATCTGGCATCATGTATTGACGACGCCAGTTGTGTTTGTCGGGGAGAGGAGTCGATGATGGAGGAGACGGAGGAGACGAACGCGCCGCATTCGCACGACGACGACATCGGATGCGACCCGACGCCCACGACGTCGTCGTCGTCATCGTCCCCGGCCTCGCTATTTTCGTCGAAGTCAAACTCGACGACGAAGACGACGTCGACGTCCGTCCGTCCCCTCGACGAGGACAGGATCGGTCTCGCGACGTCCTTCCTTCGCAATGCGATCGAGGGGGGATCGACATGCGACGAGGGTAGGCGATATCTCGAATTCAAAGCCACGACCGCCGCCGATGGGAATGGCATGACCAAGGAGGAGATCGACGAGGCGATGAGGAGGGTTGTCGAGGGAGGAGGAGGAGGAGGAGGAGGAGGAAGGGGGGGAGGGCACGCCGACGATGATCATGATGGTGGCGGTGATGGAAATGGGGAGGACGATGCACGCCACCGCCCGGGGGTCGATAAGTCGTCTCGAAGTCGGGAACGGAGGCGGGACGACGACCGTCGACAACGTCGCATGCGTCGCCACCGCGTCGATCGAGACGACGACGACGACGTCGATCGCGATTACGACCGCGGGCCCGGGAGGGGTCGTCGTCGCGATCGCGACCTTCGTCACGACGGCAACGAAGATGACGGACCTCGACGTCGTCGTAATCATCATCTAGATCATCATCCCCATCGGTGGGACGAGGAAGCGACGGAGGGGGGGGAGGTGCATCGTCATCCTCCTCAATCATCGTGGCAGCAATCGCGACCTCCCACATTTCCCCCCCCTCCTCCTCCTCCTCCTCACGTTGCGTCCTCCTCGACGTCATCTTCGTCGTTGGGGCATTGGGCAACGTGGGCGGGGGGGGCGTCGTTCGGGGTGCTTTCCCTCGCGGCATTGCGATGGCTGAATGGCGGCGATTTCGTCCTGTTCCCGCCGCCCAGTGGGGGCGGGGTGGATTATTACGGTCAAGCGGCCGTATCACGCGAGGATGCCGATGATCGCGCTATTTCGTCGTCGGCGTCTGTTCCAGAGAAGGAGGGGGAGGGCGAAGAGGACGAAGAGGAGGAGGATGATAACGAGGATGAGGACGAAGACGGCGATGAAGACGATGGTGTTGATATGGGAGAAAAAGACGAGTTTGGCGATGATGACGACGACGACGACGACGTGGACGTCGCCCTAAAAATGATACCGAATGGCAGCGCCGCCGCCCCCGACGCGGATAATTTTGGAGATAACCAACCATCGCATCGCAATCGTCGACGTCGCCGGTCGTCGCCCCATCGATCGTCATCGCACGACGACCTCGTTTTGGAGATACGATCCCTGACGTCGGCGATACGCCGCCTACACGTCGTTGACTCGTCATCGACATCATCGTCGTCGTCGTCATCGCGCGGTGGCCTCGCGGTCGTGGACGCGATTGCGGGAAGGGCGGTCACGAACGACGCCATGGACTTCCTGAAACGTCTTAAGAGGAAGAAGGAGGAAGAGGAAGAGAAGACCGAGGGCAGCGGCACATCGGTAGCAAATGCGGAGGCGGGCGGAGTAAGGGGCGGCAACGCGAATCGCCGCGGAAGTGAGGATGATGATGCGATCGACGTAAGATTCGAAGTCGTTGCCACGATGCTTGAGGAGGTTTCGCACGATTTGATGGCGCTGAGGGGTATCATTGTCTCGCCCCGTAGGAGCGAAATCGGAGACGAGGTGGGGAGGGGGAGTAATGACCCCGAAAGTGAGATGGGCGATGCCGATGGCGATGAAGTCGTGGACTCGGCATCTACCACTAAAGGTCGCGTCGGAGAGATGTTGGGGCATGGCGATAACGTGAGGGTGGAAGACGAGGACGACCGTGACCTTGTCGTGAGGGGCGCGGAAGGACCGGTTGGACAGATCGATCGAGTCGTCGAAAAAATCCAAAGGGCGCTCGCAATCGTTGGGACGACAAGTCATTCGAAAGTAGGAGAGGGGATAGTTTCTGATGATGTTAACGATGACCGGGGGGAGACGGCACCCGACGAAGTCGAGGAGGGGGAATCAGGCGAGAAAGAGCCTCAAAGTACGCAGGGCGTCGAATCTATGGTAGAGAGCGAATCTCAAGAGAATGATAATGCGGGACTGACCTCACGCGATGTAATGACGGGGGTACATGTGCAGCTCGAGAACGATCTGAAAATTCAACTGAGTAACGACGATGATGACAATCTCGATGGAGGTGGCCAAAACAGTGGCAATTGCATCTCCACGGTCGGGGGCGAAGTAACTATCGGGAACACATCCCAGGAGGCGTCGGTTCCAAATTTGTCAGAACCAACGATGATGATCGCGGAAGGGGAGGTCACGTCGGACCTCGATGATGCCCTTAGAAAACTAGCGAGCAGCAATGACGCCAACCTTCTCAAGGTCGGCGCACAAATGCTATACCTCTACTGTCGGAACATATCTAAGAATCCCGCTGTACCCCGGTATCGCAAGATCTATACGAACAACTCTAGCTTTCGTAATAAGGTCGGAAACCTTGTAGGCGCAAGGGAATTCCTGGTCGCCGTCGGATTCGTCGAACGTCCCGAGAGCAACTTGTTCGAATGGTCACAGCCTCATCCGGTGCCGCTGTCGGATGACAACGACTGCGACGGTGTGGGCCCATCGTGGACGACGCAAACGAAGCTGGACTTCGCACTGGTGGCGCTGGAAATGATGAAGAATGGGAAAGCCGGTGGGGGGTGATAAGTTTAAGGAAACAACGCATGATTCGCATGACAATGACCTGATATGATGTGAATGAAATTGCTTGCGACTTGTTTTGGAGGGGGATCAGCTTTTTTGTTTTTTTGACTATTAAATTTATACAAACCCCAAACCCTAACGGTATTCTGATGAACTGCCCTTTCATCCACTCCATCAAGTGTATTCACTCTACCAACTTTATTACTGAGGCCGGGACGATCAATTTGTGGCATCAAAGGCCGCTCCCTTTGGCAGACAACACATGATGTGCTTTTGGAGAATCGCACTTTCATTGCCTTGTGGCGGGGAACCTAATGTGCAGGTAGTTGCGGAATTGCGATACTTCTGTCCAATCATAACCCATTCGTTGTCGCTCGCTGGCGCCCAAAGTTCCCCACCAATATCGAAATCATCTCGATGACCTCCAATGACGGAATTCCCCGCCATGTTCGGGCAATATGCCGAGTATGGACACAATTCTCGGCCATTACGTCCGATGCAAAATCTCGACGCATCGTCCGAACTTCCACCCATCCAACCGTCAACCTGACCATACCAAATAGGATCGAAGACGTTCTTCACAATCGCTTCTAAATTATCTTTTTGTGCAACCTGCTTAGCGCAGCATAGCACGTACTTCTTATGCTCCGACTGCGCATCACCTCCATCCCACAATTTTTCAGCACCTTGCAACGACGTGAGAGTTGCACATGTTGTCGCGAGATGGCCACCAACTGTTCCAATAGCGACCCAATCAGGTCTGTTGTCTCCAGAAAAGAGGCCGCTCACTGGTAACCATTGCTCCCCGTCAAAAGATGGCCTATCCAAAAAGAGGGCCTCCTGAATGGATTCCGATGGAGGGCCGTCCGGACAGACGGCTTCGAGCGGACATAGAGTCCTCCCCGCGACGTTGTTGCAGAATTGCTCCGCTTCGTCGATGGTAGTTCCGTGATAGCCCTGTCGTTGAGAATACCACACGGGATGGTGGCGATCTAGGATCGACTGCTCCGCCTCACTCCGCTCAGAATTGGCAGCGACGTTGTATTCCAGTCCATCACTTTCTAACTCTGTTAGAGTCAATTCCAAACCAGGGGTGGGCTCCACACAGCACATGATGTAGCGGGTGATTTCCTCATTCCCGACCCCTGACAGTCCCCATTCCGGTGGGACCGGATTATATGCATTGTAAGGCATGCAGGTATTGTCCGGTCCGATAGATACCCAGCCGTTCGGTATCGACATCAACGGCGCTAAGGACGAGATACTCCTTACACCGCCGACGACGTGTTGGCCAGGTCCTAGCGGGCAGCTAACGAAGAAAACGATAATGTAAACGATTGCATTTTCAGTGAAAATCAAAATTCAATCGCAAGGTAGTAGTGCACTTACTATGCCTCATAGGGACATGGGACCCCTCCAATGTCCGAACAGAAATCCAGCGCGTCTAAATACGTCTGACCAAGCCATCCGCTCTTTCGATCCCACGAGGATGGCGAAAATGTCTCCACCAAGGATAGAAGCGTGTCGGCGGATACGAGTGAGGATACGGATGCATCGGATGCCACGTTGGCCACCGTCGTCCCCAATGCAGTCGGGGGACTCATCTCGCTATTCAGGCCGACCTCGCCCCAATCGACCATCGCGGGAACGGTCGGCACAGTGGTTGTCGACGACGCAAATGACTCGTCCGCGGCGACCATGGCGGGAGTCGTCGGAGTAGGAGTCCAGATGCCATCGGAAATGATCGAACTCGTGACATTCGGCACCAAGACATTCCCGAGGATTTGGGAATCGTGTGCGATGCAACAGAGAATGCGATCCAGGAGTGGCACGTTGCCCGTTCCATCCGATGCCCCGTTCGGCATCTCCTCGTGGAGCACGCATGGATTCACGTTGCCGATATCGACCCAATAGTCGCTGTCGTTACTCAGGGGGGCCAGCATCATGGGTTCCGCCGTGGTACCCGATGAGTCCACTGCATAACCGCCGTACGGGACGGTGTGTGGTCCCATCGGACAATATGCCTCGTAGGGGCAAAGCGCCTGCTTCTGACCGTTGCGCTCCACCGACGCGCACCACATCTCTGCCGTATTGTAAGTATTCCCGACCCATCCGTTGGACCTGTCGTATATTGTCGGCCTGTAGATCACCTTGACGGCCTCGTATGCGTCGGAAGGAGAGGCAGGGTTGGAATTATCGGGATCATCGGCGCCGGTGCTCACTATATCCACGATCTCGACCTGCTGCCCCGCCGCCTCGACGGGCAGACAGCACATGACGTTGCGGGTGACGTCCTCGCCCCCCGTATCATCGCTGGTCGCATTCCACAACTCGCCGATGCACATATTCTCGCCTCCCAAATACACCCATATCCCCTCGAAGTCGATTATCGGACTTCGCTGATATTCGTCCTGCACCGTCGAAAGGACCGCCGGGGACGTACCAATGCCCATCGGGCACATGGCATCGTACGTGCATATCGTCATCGGCCTTTCGGTTATCGACGATGCGATGCCCGAGCAGAAAATCAAAGCCTCCCCGAAGGTGGAACCGCCCCAACCGGACGAACGATCGAACCACTGCGGTTCGTGCTTGTGGTACGATGCCACCAATAGCGACGATGATTCCGACGATGATTCCGACGACGTTTCGGCGGATGTCGTGACCGGGATCTCGCCTGACACATTATCCTCGGCGTCCATTATGATTTCCTCGGCCACGATCTGCTGTTCGAGGTCATCGTCCGATGGCGTCACGCAACACGCCACGTGTTTCGTGTCGTCGTTCCAATCCTCGTTTGCATTCGACGGATATACGACGCGCGGTCCTCCCGTGCACATTTTCTCTCCCGAGAGGTATATCCAATTCCATCCGGTTGCGTCATTCGCGTATCCATCGTCGTGCGTGAATTCTATCGGACTCATCTGATACTCGTCCTCGATCGCGTATACCAACGCGAGGGGATTCTCGTTCGGTCCGTTCGGACATATGGCATCGTACGGACACAGCGTCATGGACGCCTTGGAGATGTACGATACCTGACGCGAACAGAACGACGATGCCTCCGTGTGGGACGATCCGCTCCATCCCGTGGACGTGTCGAACCAACGCGGTTCGTACCTCTGGTAGGACGACACGAGGTTCGAATTCTCGACGTCGGTCAATCCTTCCTCCCCCCCGATGACCACGCCCACGAATTCTTTTTCGTTTTTTTCGCCGTCGCTCAACACGATGGAATGATTCCTCGCCCCCTCCCATCCGGCCGCTCCCCCTCCCCCCCCTCCCTTGTTGGAGTACGACGACGACGAGGACGACGAGGATATCGCCGATCCGATGACGACCGCCAATACCACGATGACGATCGCGCCGAGGATGGAACGCCGTACCGGATCCGACCGCAGGACCATGTCCAGCCTGTAGTGCCTCCGTTTCTCGCCATCGAGACGACGTCCGCCGCGTCCGCCCCAGAGTCGATTGCCGATCTCGCCGTAGTGTTCGTCGACATTACCGAGGACGTCGGTCGCATCGTCAAATATCTCGATATCGTCCAATTCCGCGGCAATGGCCCTCGCTTTCATGTCCTCCTCCTCCCCTCCCCCCCTCCTCCACTTCCTCCACCCCCCCCCTCCCCCGCTACGGAACGCATCATCGGCGGAGTGCTCCTCCCTCTTCCACGACCTAGACAACGAGTACGAGCCTAGCGCCGCATCGGAATGCGACAACGACGACCCCCCCTCCTCGAGGTCCATCATCATCCCCCCCCGTCCTCCGTCCCAACCTTTAATGCGTGGCGACGAATCCCCGATTTCGGATAGAAAATCGCGATACGTCGCCATGATCGTTCCGGTCCGTAGGGATATGTTGAATTCCTCCTCCCCCCTCGCTCGGTTGTCGTCGTCCTCGTAGTCGTCGAGGTCGTCGTCATCCTCGTCCTCGTCGTCCTCGTCGTCGTCGTCGTTCTCGAGTGGGAAGTCGCCATAGTCGGCGTCGTCGTCGTCGGCGGCGGCGGCGGCATCGATCGCGCGCGCGGGGGACGGCGATGATGCATCGTCCGGGCGCGAAATCGTCGCATCGCCGCCCGCAGCAGCCGTCGCCGTCTTGACCATGCGGTCGTCGTCGTCGTCGACGACGACGACGACGTCATTCCCGTTCGACGTTGTCATTATATTTTGAATTGGCCAGCCAGTCTCTAGTATTCTGGGAGGGTTGCTATCATATTATTGTGATCAAGTAATGCGCGTGCTGAAGTGAGAGATACTACGTACTAGGACAACGATACGATGCGATACGATACGATACCACCGTGTGAGTTATTGAGGCATATCATATGCATGTCAGAGAAGGGAGAGAGTGATATGTGGGCTTGTGTGTCTCTTTCTTCACTTTTTCCCTCACTCTCTCTCGCTCGTCGGTCAATAGAGTGGGCTTTAAACTCACCGTGGGGCCATTCTAGCGCAATCCTACCGTGTCGGCGCCTGTGTTGTGGTACTGTGCAATTAAATAAAAGTTGACTAGCGAAGCTCCCCCCGAGATGCCACAGGGAGGTGAAGGTTAAACCCACTCTGTTCATTGTGTCGTTCCCTCGCTCGGTGCGACAGGTTATTTTTGATGACACTTATGCCCATCAGTGAATGAAATGGAAACCGATGGGAGTACGATACGAAATAATGCATATCGTACATAATATGACATCTCAGGGGTTTAGGCAGTTTTACGAGTTCCTATCGTTAGATTGGGCAACTTTTTTGACTTATTCCCTTATTATGTAATGTACTAACTTCCTTAAAGCTAGAGAGCTGCCGTGTTAATTTTTATTACAAGCGGGGATTAAGGGTTTGAGTCAAAAAAGTTGCCTAAACTTTAGTACGAGTTCCTAGCTAGGTACACTCTTCGTGTTGGATAGAAAAAGTTTTGGCGAGGAAGCCCGCCCCCGCCCCTCCTCTGCTTGTCACAAAAATTCCTACCACGACAAAAAATAATAGCACCGCCGCTCCCACCGCCACTGAACTCGCCGCCCTCCCCCGCCGCCACCTATCGTCCGGAGTCGACGCCCTTCGCGCAGTCGCTCCATTACGACCCCATCGACCATCCTTCCCATCGGCACCGCTCTCCGGCCTCGCCACAGCCAACGCGATACGTCGATTCGACACCACCATCGTCGACGCTCGCACGTCGCAGCCCACCGCCGCCCGGCCATCATTGACGTTGATAATGAAGACAATCAGGGGAAGAGAGGGGGGTAGGGGAGGGAAATTTTGACGATTGCGGGAGGGGTGGTCGTGTCGTCCTTGTCGTGGAAGGGAGAGGATGAGGGGGGAGGGACGTCGTTGGTTGTCGTTGTCGTCGAGCCGGTTGGCGTCAACGTCGGGGAGAGAGGGGGGCGGGGGAGCAACGACGATGATTGCAGGAGGAGAGGTCGTGTCGTCGTCGTCGTCGTCGTCGTCGTCATCAAGGGAGGGGGAGGAGGGGGGGTTGGGTCTGTTTCAGGCTATGGGGTTGCCTGGGGCGTTGAAAAGACGAACGATCGAGAAATAGGGAGAGGGGCAGGGCTCAGGCCTTAGGTGGCCGCCG
>JALLBA010000271.1:0-23463 GCA_036939675.1 Cyclostephanos invisitatus | reverse complement strand
TAGGCCAGTTAGGGATATTGCAAAGGATATTGACAAATGGGCGTGTTGCTCTGTGCGGTTCAAGGTGTGATCGAATATTCAAATGCTTTAGCTACAAGGTTCCTTAACTTATTTGGTATTGAGCAGGGAAATGGATTGTCGCCTTTTCTCACCAGTATTGCCACACCATCCGATTTGAAAGACCAAATTTTGCAATTCTTCAAGCCTCCAAAACTTGACAATAGAGGACGAGGAGCATCAGTAATGAGCGGAAGCACAACAAAATTAGATGATAACCACATCGATGAAGTAAACAATAATGGCGAGGATGATGATAACCATCCCACCATGGATCCTATGAATGCGCTGTCACCTGAAATGATTGTGTCGCATGTATCATTTATCAATGATTGCAACAATGAGTCTGCAACAGATAACATGGACAACAATGAAAATGACGGCATCCAAAATGACGGCAAGCATGAATGTGCGTTAAGCCCAAATGAAAGCGATGGTGGTGCAACTCGCGGAAGAATTTCATCCAATTCTTTTGAACAATTTATGGAGTTAATGAATTGCAACAATTTGGATGCAGTTGGTGGTTTGGCTCTAAAATTCATTCAATTGCTCGAATTAAGAAAATTGTCATCTGGATCTATTTACAGTCAGAGCAAATACATGGGATGGTGATGCAGCAGTGATGGGGAACGATAAAACAATGAGTCTTAGTTGTGAGCGGGAACAAAACTTTGTTACTCGGAATAGCCTCGTGGAGTTACAGTGCATACACGGGCCAAAAAACAACTCCAAAACTACAGTTGAGCACTATCGAGTTCTTTCCTTCTTCACCAAAACCTACAACAAGTGGTACATGGCGGTAGAGGACAGGTTTGCTTACACCCCCAACGAACCTAAAAAGATGGCAAGCATACGATTCTTAGCTCAGTTAATGGAAAAGGAAGGAGCCTTGGTGAAAGAAGTACAACTGACGAAGGATGGCCAGTGGGGGCCAACTCACGTATATTGCATCAAGTCTCTCAATGATATTGTCAGTCTGACAATGAATAATGATGGTACGGTTGTAGTGTTGGACTTGTTTGGTAGATAGTAAATTCAACAGTACAATTGAGAGAATTGCACCTTCTACCTACATGAGCTTCGTGATGTTAAAGCTTGTTAGAGCCTGGTATGCCCGCCCGCCCAAGTACTCACCCAAAATACCCTGGTAGAGCCATTTCATTCCTACGTAGGCTACTACAGGGCTTGCCCGCGGCCAGTACCCCAAATCTACCCTGGTAGGATTTATCGGGGCAGGGGATCTGAGAGTGCGCACCCGCCTATCTGCCTGTGATGCTTAAAAGGAGCAGACAACAAACAGTATTAAAGGAGATCGCGTTTAGTAGCATACTTAGATGAAGGAATGTCATAAAAATTAATACAGCAAAAATTTCATGCAATTTGCGAGGTGCTAGTTAAACTTGAATTATACAATCCCACTACTACGGACTTGTCAACTTCCCCCCGTCGCCATGGCCGCGAACTCCTACGGCTTCGACTTCCTCCGCGCCGAGCACAACCTCTCCTTCGCCGCTGGCGACGGCTCCGTCAGCGGCGCGGACTGGCATCGTTCCACCAACCCGACCTTAAACGGCGACGGCGAGGACGACGACGACGACGACGACGACGTCGACGATGACAACGACGCCGCGACGACGACGGCCGCCGACGCCAAATTGCTCGACGTGTCGCACAAGTCCGACCTCGAGAAGCAGGCGGACATACTGGTCTTCCTCCGTCAGCATCGCTCGTCTGGATGTCTGCCACCGAGCGTCATACGCAAGGCCCTCGGCATAGACCTGTCCGAGAATAACGGCATCGATAAAACCGTGGCGGACATGCTACGGGCGAATCCTAAGGTCAACGTCGAGGAGGTCCCTGATCCTGAGAATCCGAGCCTTTCCATGACCTTGTACGGCTATCGTGCCAAATTCTCGGACGTGCGCGATAGGCACACGTTGCTAGCGCGGATCAACCGGATGAAGAACGGAATACGCTGGAACGACCTGTCCGACGCGTACGACGGCGTCGAGGACGATTTGCATCGACTCCTAACCGGTGGGGAAGTACTGGGCGTGTCGAATCCTGAGGAGAAGGATAGGATACTCTTCCCCCGGGGGGAATGCTTCCTCGTGGAATTAGACGGGTGCGTGACGATTCCCGTGGCTACTGCTGCTACTACTACTACCGCAACGACGACGACGACCACGGCGCAATCGTCGTCGACCGATCCGCCGACGGTCGACGGCGCGAGCGTCCCCGCCTCCTCGGCCGTCGTAATCTCCGATAACGCCGCTTCCGCCGGCATCCTCCTCCCCGAACAATCGCGACGTCGTCACCACGTCCGCACCCGACTGATATGCACCGACGTCGATCCCCGGACGCAAATCCGTCGCGGCGAGGCGATACGCGTGGGGGGCGAATGGCGTCGGGTATCGTCCGAGATACGCCCAGACCTCCCTCCGTCGAAGCAGCCGCCCCGCGCGCAGGCCCCGTTGAGCGTCGTGAGTCTCAAGGACCTGAGCAGGAAGAACGACGTCGATGGATATTGTCGCAAGTTCGACGCGTCCACGATACCGTTAGACGGTCCGTTGGGGGAGCACGTCGGTCTCGCGAATCTCGAGAGGGCCCGTGCCGCTCGGGAGCGATTGCGTGCCATTGCGAATGGCGGCGGTGGTGCGGGGGGGGCGACCAGGGGACCGACCTCCGCAGGGGCGCTGCTGTCCTCGTTCGCGAGCGAGAAGGATCCGTCGATCTTCGTGAATCACTTCGCCAAGAGCGTGGCGGCGTCGTTCGGAATCGGACGCGGCGGCGGCGGGCGGGCGGAGGGCATCGGGGACGGGGAAAGAAAGCGTCCCACCGCAAGGGTCGGCGCGAGACGACCCGGCGATGGCGGCGCGGGGGGGGGAGGATCGTCGGGGGGTGCCGGGGGGGGAGGGAAGGGTCGCGGTGCGTTCGACGCCGAGGCGGTCAAGGCGGCCGTGGAGGATGCCAAGCGCATGGCGTCGGATCCGTACCTGTCGTACTCCCACGCCGTACGACACGGCTGTACGAAGGACGTGCGCGACATGTACCTCGAGACTCTATCCTCGATACCCGCGTCTGACGTCGACCTGCACCGTGCGTTGCTCGAGCACAAGCTGATCGATCCCGGCGAGAGCATGGCACGACAGCGAATGAAGCGGAAGAGCAACGTCGATAACGACGGCAAGCCGAAGAAACGAAGGTATTACGAGCGCAAGAACATGAGGAGGACGAATACGCACCTGGACGGGACGGAGATCGGCGCGATGCTAGCGATGGCGGCCGAGAAGCAGGCCCGCGGGAATTCGGTCGGGGATGGCGGCATGTAGAGTACGATTTCTCTCTGTTAGTCGCGCAGAGAGACAGAACGATAGAAAGAGAAGTTCATTTGGTGATTCTTCGTAGGATAGAGAGAACCAAGTGCGAATGCTATTGGTCCAAGTTGAATTTGAGTGGAAGCGCTTTCAAGTCCTCCAGTATGAAGTCGACGACGACCAATATGTAATTCAAGGTCCAGTTGCAGAGCCAAGAATGCAGTTTCACTTCCGCATGAAGACAACGAAGCCGAATGTGTGATCAATGAGCCGGTAGCAGAAGCGGAGGAAAGGGGCAATATTGCAGCGTACAATATTCGTTCTGTTGCACTCACCCCCGTTGTGTGTCGGGGATTGACACATTTGAATGGGGAAATCGACGATATGAAATCCTACTGCGCTGAAACCAACAGTTATAAAATACATTTCGAAGACGAACGCATACACTCGTGCATGATAAAGATAGAAAACATCCGTATTCTAATCAAATTGCCGGAGATGTAGTTCGGTAACGCTGGGCGATGAAAAGTCGTGTATTTTGAATGATCTTTCACAAAACAAAACTTGGGGCCACATCTTATTAATCTTGTTTGACACATTTTTTATTTGTTTCTTCGACTCTTTTGTTGACTTCTATGCGGCGATCTTCTTGTCCTCGTCTTCTTCATATGCTGACAGTGGTGGGCAAGTGCACACGAGGTTGCGATCTCCGTACACATTATCGACGCGTCCGCACGTCGGCCAAAATTTATTGGATCGGATCCACGGCGCTGGATACGCCCCAACCTCCCGCGTGTACTTTCTATCCCATTTCTCATCCAGTATATCGTCCATTGTGTGCGGTGCGTTGCGCAGCGGCGACCCTTCCAACGGAATTCTGCCGCTCCCTACATCGTCGATTTCGGCGCGAATGGCGAGCATGGCATCGCAAAATCGGTCGAGCTCGCCAAGATCTTCTGACTCGGTCGGCTCGACCATGAGCGTGCCCGCGACTGGCCATGACATGGTAGGAGAATGAAAACCATAATCCTGAAGACGCTTGGCGACGTCTTCTTCCGTTACGCCCGTGGCCGCCTTCAACGGTCGAAGATCAAGGATAAATTCGTGCGCACACTGACCATTCTTTCCCAAGAACAATATATCATAAGCACCAGAAAGTCTTGCGGCCATGTAGTTGGCGTTCAAAATCGCGATCTCGGTAGCCTTTTTCAGACCTTCGAATCCGTTCATCTTTATGTACATCCAGGAAATGGGAAGGATGGCGGCGGATCCGAATGGAGCTCCCGCGACCGCCCCATCTGCCTTAGGCACGCAAAGGTCGCTACCGCATAACTTCCCTGCAGCCTCGGGATCTACGGCATGTCCAGGAAGGAATGGAGCAAGGTGTGCCGCGACGCCTATGGATCCAACTCCAGGACCACCTCCACCATGTGGGATGCAAAACGTTTTGTGCAAGTTCAAATGGCAGACATCGGCACCAATGATCTATAGGTTTCATTGAGTGAATGTTAGAACCATTGGTCAAATAAATCAAAACCCTAAATCGATCTACAACTTACCCCAGGACTCGTCAGACCCACTTGGGCGTTCATATTGGCACCGTCCATGTACACTTGCCCACCCGCCTCGTGTACCATATCGATAATCTCTACAATCTTCTCCTCGAACACACCAAATGTCGATGGATATGTGACCATGAACGCGGCGATGTTATCACGGTGCTTCTCTATCTTAGAAGAAAGGTCTTGGAAGTCGATATTACCCTCGTCGTCGTTATCCACAACCACGACCGTCATGCCGGCCATGGAGGCGGACGCGGGATTAGTTCCGTGGGCGCTTTTGGGGATAAGACAAACAGTTCGATGCCCCTCACCCTTGCTCTCGAGGTACTTCATGATAGTCAGCAGCCCAGCGTACTCCCCCGTTGCGCCACTGTTCGGCTGGGCCGATACCGCCGCGAACCCAGTGATCTCGGCGAGGTCCCTATTCAAGTCCTCAATCAGCTCGTGATATCCGACGACCTGATCGTGGGGCGCGAAGGGGTGGATGTTACAAAAGCCCGGCCAGGTAACGGGGATCATCTCGCTCGTGGCGTTAAGCTTCATGGTGCAGGAGCCAAGGGAGATCATCGAGTGGTTCAACGCGAGGTCGCGATTTTCGAGAGCTTTCAGGTACCTAAGCATTTGCGTCTCGGAATGATGCTGGTGGAAGATGGGGTGAGTCATGATCTCTGGCTCCCTCGCCACGGACGGGTCCACCTCCATGAGGGAGACGTCGGCCGTGACATCGGGATTCGCGATGCCGAAAGCGCCCGAAAGCAACGCCGAGACGTCCACGCGGGTGATCCCTTCTCCCATGGATATGCCGACAGTCTTCTCGTCGATTACGCGAACGTTGGCGCCTACCTTGACTGCCCCCGCCTGCACCTGGGCGCTCGTCATGCCCGCCGTCGAGACGTCGACGGTGAATGTGTCGAAGAAGGGACCCGACGATACGCCGAATCCGCCCCTCTCCAATTCGCGATGCGCCACCCTCGCCAGAGCGTGGATCCTCCCCGATATCGCCTTCAATCCCTCCGGACCGTGGTAGATCGCGTAACTCGCCGCCATGTTCGCCAGAAGCGCTTGGGCGGTGCAAATGTTACTCGTGGCCTTGTCGCGCCGGATGTGCTGCTCCCTCGTCTGCATCGCCATCCTAAGACACGGCTTGCCCGACATGTCGATGGTGACCCCGATAATCCTCCCCGGCATCTTGCGAGAATACTTGTCCGAGGTCGACAGGAAGCCGGCGTGGGGGCCACCGAAGCCCATGGGAACACCGAAGCGCTGGGCGGAACCGACGGCAATGTCGGCCCCCCACGATGAGGGAGACGCGAGCCTCGTTAGCGCCATGAGATCCGTGGCGCACACGACCATGGCCGATCCAGCGTGCGCACGCGTCGTGAAGTCGGCGTAGGACTCGCCGGGGGACTCGATGGATCCGAAGGTGTCGGGATATTGCACCATGGCGCCGCAGTAGTCCCCGTTTTCCACATCCGACGTCGAGTGATCGCCGACGACGACCTCCACGCCGATCACGCCCGCGCGCGTCTGGATGAGCGCGATCGTCTGCGGATGTACGCGATCGGATACGAAGAATTTCGACTTCTTACCCTTCTTGCCCTTGAGGCTGTAGCACATCTGCATGGCCTCGGCCGCGGCCGAGCTCTCGTCGAGTAGGCTCGCCACGCTCATGGGGAGACCGGTGAGGTCGCTGCACAGAGTCTGGAAGTTGAGGAGCATCTCGAGCCGTCCCTGCGCGATCTCTGCCTGGTAGGGGGTGTAGGCTGTGTACCAGCCCGGATTCTCGAGGACGTTGCGAAGGATGACGTTGGGCACGATGGTGTCGTAATATCCCATGCCGATGTAGGACTTCATCACCCTGTTCTTGTCGGCCATGGCCTTAATCGTCGCGAGAGCCTCGGATTCCGTCTTGGGAGGCTGAAGATTGAGAGGCCGGGGGGAGAGGATATTCGACGGGATAGTAGACTTAACGAGGGAGTCGAGGGAGTCGAAGCCGATGGATTGGAGCATCAGTTTGGCGTCCTCGTCGTTGGGTCCCACTACATTGTTTTGAAAAGGTGCACTCCAAGGGTCAAGACGAGTTTGGTACGGAGGATGATGAAATAATTCGTCAAACGCAGCGACACTCACAATGACGACGCGAGAAGGTATCCGCCATGTCCAGGGCATCTCCCGAGAGGATGCGGGTCGAATGAATCGTCCGCCGCGATCCTCCCCCGCCTCCTACTCTCGGACGGACGAATGCGGCATTGGCATTGCTTGACGGTTTGATCGCGGATCGCGCCAGGAAGCGCGGGAGAGAGCGTCGGATGGTGGAGGAGAGGATGGCCATTGTTCTTCAAACCTCGCCTTTAGTTGGTGAGTCAAAAAATGTATTTTCAATGCAACGATGCAGGAGGTGGGTGTGTGGCACGTTCCTGAATGAGAGATCGATTAGAAGATGCAGATGGTGGTGGGCTTGGGACGGCGGATTCGGTCGTTAATGAGCTGGAAAGTGGGAGTCCATAAGTACTGACGTCACGAAATTTTGTAGGGAAAATTGCTTACGTCAGCACTCCCTTCTTCTCAACCACAACAGGATGGGGTGCTTGATGGAATGGGGGCTACTAAGCGACATGGACGGACCGATGATAACGATCGTACTATCGTGAGAGATGGAGTACGACTGGTTTGAGGGGGAGGAGGCGGACATCGGCATGGCAAGACCAGGCTGATAAAGCCTTTCTCTATCCACTACTTCTCGCTGATTTGTCAAAATTGAGGATCTTATTACATCACACTACTCCATTGCAATGTTGGCCAGATCCGAACGCAAGAGGTTCCGAAAACGTGTACACGGCAATGACGTACTGTTGCGATGACCGCCGGGATCACATGCAAAACCCGCGAAGATATCTAACACGGCCAGACTGAGATTACACCAATCAGCGGCAGGAGAAACCACACAAAACATGGGTATCGACTGCGCGTACAGAAAATGGTACAAATCAGGACAATACCACCCCTGAAAGAAGAAAGTATATCACACAAGACTGCCTCTAGATATTCCTTAGACACCTCTCTAGAGATAGAAATGCAGAAATGAATTGTTCATGGTAGCGTACAATCATTACAATAATCGATCCAGCCGCACGTCTCCGCTTTTACATCAATCTTGTTGTGCTCCAAAAACTCTTGCACCGTCCGGACATCTCCAGGACCATAGTGTTCAAAATCAGTCAGTACTAAATTCCATCCTAACTTTTCCAATGATTCCTTGTCGGAATTTTTATATCCAACCATATGTTTGATGCGTTGTAGCGTAACCGTTTGTATCTTGATCAACAAGAATCAAATGTCAAACAATTTGAGAGGCATGATGGAAACGAGAGAGTATTCATGAATTGTCACTAAAGACTTACCTCTGTATTGAATCCAGGGCCTGGACGACCAAAGACTCTGCCAGTATTTTCCCAGAATTTCGGCAAGCCCATCCTCCCAGGTCGATATTGATGGGCTATTAAGTTCTTACGCGGCGCATAAATGCCCCATCCGTGCGTCCATGCCCGAAGAGACAAAGCTATCTCCTCACCCATAAAACACCATGGGAGATACGGATCAAAGGGAACATCTGTCAAAAACTCTGCCCGTGTAAAGAAAAATCCAGCGGCGATATAAGCTATCTGAGTTGGAGCCTCCTCTTCCCCTTTGCAATTGTTGCCGGAGTTAATTCGAATTATCCTGTGTTCCACATCACTCTGCGAAAACTCACACGTACACAGCCTCGTACCCTTCGATCCACCCTTGTACGGGGGATCCCCATCGCTAAACCCAGGCGGGTAACTGCTCAATATCGCTTTCGGGTACGACTTCGCTGCCATAACCTCCTCGTGATACAACCTATCCCAATCCTGCGCAAATCGCAAATGGGCATCCGACTGCATGAAGTAGGTTTCCCCCCCCCAAAGCTTGCTTGCAAAGTACCTCGCAGTGGTTGGCCCGTTACTCTCCGTCTCGTTGACGTAAAGCACCCTGATTTGCCCACTATCGCAATATTTGGAATAGTCTGGGTCGGCACAGAATTTTTCGATTCCATTGACGTCGGGAGGGCGGTCGGAAATCGCCGTTATGGGGTGACCGTTCTTGTCTTCCCCCTTGACCTCCACGCCAGTCCTACACTGCACGACAATGCCGAAACAATTCTGCACGACTGCGCCGACGAATAACTTATCTGGATTTGCGGCCGTCTTGTACGCTTGGCGGAGCGTTTCCCCCAACAAATGGTCGCGATACGCACCCAGGGACATAAAAACGGATCCATCCTCTCGAATGGGGAACATTGGTCGATCGCGGTATGCCGCATCAAGGGGCCTGAGGTACTCGTCGACCAATGCGAAGTACTTTTCAACCACCACTTCCCCAGTTGGAGCGTCTTTGTTCTCAACGAGCATTGCGTGTAACTTAAGGAGAAATCGCTGCAAGATCGCAATGATGCCGGCAATGGTGGGCTTGTCATATGAAAGTGTGTTCGTTATGATCTCTTCGCCAAACAGATCTACGGCCATGATGTGAGGTGGCATGGGGGGAAAGCGTGGATAAAGATAGGGCGCCTTTTCGCTCGTCTTCAATTTCTCATCATGATCCACGTGCATCGCATCACTGAAATCTTTTTTCAGATCGATATGCCCGGGCATTTCCCCCTCCCCATTCAAGGCTTTCACCACGCCCCCTAATATAGCCTCGCCCTCGTGCACGCCTTTTTCCAAGGGATTCCCCGGCTTGAGGCCGGCCAACCTGGTGAATTTTTCGAGCTTCTTATCGTAACCTTTCTTCATAATTTTTATTTGGGACACCAGCTTGTTTCGACGCTCCTTAAGCCGATCCTTCGACATCAACCCGAAAGATGCATGACCCTGCGCTACTTCCTCCGAAAGGATTTGATCATCAACACCCTTGGCACCCCCGACGTTCGTGTTGAGTAGGCCGTTGCTCATTTCCTCGGCCTCGAGGCGGGACATGAGCATCATTAGGGCGAGGAGGAAGGCGGCTCCCGCCCCGGCGAGAAGTGCAATAATGATTTTGGCTCCGCCGTCGACAGATTTACCGGATCCTGCGCGTTTACGCTTAGGTTTAGCGGAGGATGTTGGGAAGACGAAGTCCCCCTTGTTGCCCTTGGTGCCGTTCTCGTCGTCGGACATGATGGTCTAGGTGGCAGGCCACAAAATAAACTGGGCGGGGGAGAAAAAGGGCCGTTGAAAAATGACATTCGGTCTGTCCTTGATTTACGTAGGGAGGTACTATGTACGGTAAGGTAAGAGTACTACATCGGAGGAAGGTTCTTTTTCACGAAAAGAAATCAAGCTTCATACTCTGAGACTAATAACAAAGCGAGCAGCATGAGCGTCGACCCATCCCACTATCTCCCCTCCGCCAACGGAGGCAAGCCTCCCCTCCTCAAACTCCAAAACATATCCGCGCGTCCAGAATTGAATGGTCAATTCGGCCAGGCGGTGTCCTATTCCGCGGGTCGATACGTGGTGGCGGTCCTGGACGCCGCGGCCGCTGCTTCCGGCGGGGGAGACAATGATGCTAATGCCGCCTCGCAGCAGCCCACCTTTCTCAAGCTCAAGCCGGAGAATCTGACCGAGGCCGGGAATATCGATCAGCTACGATTCGGCGCGGGGATGGTATACGCATCGGCCAAATCATACGTATCCAGTCCGGCGACGCAGGAATGGGGTCGACGAATCATCGCGAGGCTGCCGCTCGCGCTACAGCAGAGGATGACGCCAAATCGCGCCCTCCTCGCCGCGGCCGCAGCCGCGCTATCAATCATCGCATTATGGTCGATCGTACTCGGTAATTTTTTCGGTTTTACCAGGCTATTCGTATTCGTGTCCCTATCCGCCCTTCTCTTGTCGGTGTCATCCCCCGATTGGGTGGAGGGTTACAGGGCGAACAAACCGATCAAATTAATCGCGAGGAATTCCGCTATCAATTTTCGTATGAGATGGAAGGAAAATTTGATCAGCATGACAGGGTATACGAATATTTCGGATAATTTGGCATTGGCTTCGTTGGTGATTGTGATTTTGTTCGCCGGCAAGGCGGTGCTGGCTCCATCTTCTCCGTCTACGCCACCATGGATGCCTTCCCACGCTCGTCCTACTCCTCCTCAGTATGATTTCGAACACATATACAAACTCGGATACGATGATGCGAAGGCTGGAAACGACTTCCGCGCGTCTCTACCAGATGACATCATCAAGTATGATGCCGCCCGGGACACACCGCTGGATCAATACGACGTCGGAAATAATTACGATTGGTCACCGCCCCCCCCTCCACGATCAAAAAAATCTACCCTCGGAATGGGAACCCTCCTTTCCATTTTCGCGCTCTATCGTTTCGGAAAGGATTTGGTCACATCTCCCGACGGTCGGTTGTTATTAGACCCTCAAATCGTCATGGCGAAATTGAAATCCGTTGAACCGTGGCGGCTTGGGATGCTGGCCATGTCGTTGTACCGTGTTGTGACAGCTCTGGGGTCTTTTTTCTAGCTAGATATCGATGACTTCAACTGGAAGATACACTTGAGATTGAGCTTTCGCTCCGAATTCAGGAAGGGTATCATCGCAAACATCTTGTACCATGCAGTTGAACATTCACCATAGAGATTATCTTTCTCATATGACACATTGCTGACTTATTGAACAGTTGACTAACTAGTAACTCATGTCATAACCAAAGGAGGCTCCTTGTATCTCAAATCTGACTTATTCACAATCCACAATCCACCCATGGCAAGGCTTTTATTATCATTATACGAATAACAATACGCATCCTCTAATCCGTATCGAACGAGAGAGAACCACGATAAATATTTGAGATTCTTTATTTCTGCCCAACGGCAATAGCGAAATAGTGGTGACTAAGATGAAGTAAATCCTCAGGAATCGGGATGGAAAGTGCCATCCGATGCAGAGAAATCAAAGCCTGCTTTGTTCCTATCTCGTTCCCGAGGTCCATAGTCGAAAATGTGCGCGCCAGAAAGTCACAAAACCCTCACGGATCCTCCACCTTCCTCTTTTTCTTCTTTTTCCTCTTCTCGTCTTTCACATCGGGAACGCCCCACGCTCGACACTTCTTTAATTTCTTATTCAGCCTCTTCAACTCGTCCATGTCCGATCCGTAATTTCCGCATCCGTGCTTGCTGTCCTTGAACTCGCGTATCATCTCACCCAAAATCGACACCCGACGAGTCGCATCGACGATCGCGGATTCGTCGACGTCGACATCGGTTTCGCTCGCATCACGAAACCTCGCGCGGATGTACCCGAGGATGTCTATGCGCGGACTACCAACGCGGGCGGGATCCTCACCGTCGGCAACGGCGGCGGTCGCGGGGGCTCGGCCGTCGGCGTCGTCGGACGCCGTCGTCGCGTCATCCTTCCCCCCGCCGCCACCCCCTCCGACGTACTCGTTCGCGATCATGAGAGCCGCCAATCCGACCTCGCCCGGAGAGAACAATAACGGCACGTCCGACACGATGACGTCGTCGCATATTTTCATCGCGGCGTCGTGCATCGGCCGTAGGTCCTCCCCGGCGAGCAGCTCGACGCGACGACCGCCGCCGCGGCCATCCCCGCGGTGGCGATGATGGCCATCCCGATGATCATCCGCCGCCCCCGCCGTCCCGATGTCGTTATCGCGATGGCGGAACGTCACGAGTCCCGCGCCTCGTTCGGTACGTAAGAACGTGCGCATGTCCTCGGTATACGACAACACAGTCTTGTACGGTGAGAACACGAGCAATTCGAAACCTATCCCGCGTATCAACCGTATTTCGGCATCCAATATGTCGCATATCGGCACCATTGCATTCATCTCCCTAGTTCCCATTTCGAGGTACGATGCCGATATCATGCAATCCTCGACCTTCGCCGCTAGGAATGCACACGCGGCAAGTAACGACTTTGGATCGTGGAACATGACCGAATTGTACAGGTAAAATCTTCGATAGAACGCGCATGCCGTCGACGCGACCTTCGCATCTCGTCGACACCGGGGCAACATCGCGTTCGGACCGATGAGCAACGGTATCTTCGAGCAGTAGAAGGATACGAGTATATATTCGTCGTCGGGGGATAGGAGCGGATCGCCATTTGCCGATAATGTCGGGCCGTAATTCGGATTCGATTCGTCCATCATCGGACGTCCGTACGACGATGATTCGATGTCTCCGCCATCGTCGTCGTCGTTCGTGTCGGTCGATTGGCGACGGGGGGCGTCGTCGGGGCCGTAAACGTCGCACGACGACGACGACGACGACGACGACGACGACGACGACGACGACGAAGACGACGGGCGGCCGTTCGTAGTTGACGACGGTGGAGCGTCTCCATCGTCGTCGAACGCAACGACGCCCATGCCCTTACTCGTCGTCGAATCCTCCGTCGTGGTCATACCCACGCCGCTTGCGCAGTCGTCGGGGGATGGAACATCGACGTTGTCCGATGCGCGCGATGATAACGCGTCTCGCGCCCTCCTATTCGCGACCTCCCGCAGCGTGTTCAATTCGGCCTTGGACCCTAGTAACCATTTGTTGGCATGGGAGGATTCTCCGTAGTACATTATTCAGGCGAGCAGGGGATGGACGAGGAGGAGGAGAGGCAGGAAGAGGATGTGGAGCAGGCGGTGCTATCAAGGGGGGGTCGCCGGCCGCCAGAGATGCGTTGTGTCACGAGGATTCCAAAAAGCTGAATGATCCAGTGTTACAATTCAGCCTGTGGTAATATCTCAGTGCTCCGGAGTCCCACAGAATCGACCTACGCCTACCTATCACACTATAGCATATCGTACATGTTACAAATGACGAAACAAGATTATCAGACCATTCACGATGACACCATCAGGATCATCGTCGTCGAAATACCTTACATGACGGGGACTGGAATCCTACATTATCAATCATTCCTCGGATTGATAATAATGAGAATTAAGAAAGAAGATAGGTGCAACAGATCTAACATACCAAGGGTAGACTCTAACTCTAAAACCAACAATATCTAGTCTATCACATTGTACAATACAATCAGTTCCTTGAGACACCAATCAAAGTCCTACACTCTAAACAATGAAATTGACACAATCAGGGGTCCTTAACCAAGAAGTGTCAAAGCACAATATGCTAGAAGAATTCCCATCATATTGCATGTATTTATCTTGCCAAGAGTGCTGTTTTAATCCTTGCACCGCGTCTAGTCCTTGCCTTGGCTATCTTGTTAGAGATGATTTTGTAAGCATGTGAAGCAGATGTTTCGTCCTCAAACCAAAGATCCATCCGACTGCGCTTCATGCGCAGTCCATTTTCGCACTGGTTGGGACCACCACCGCCACCGCCACTCCGCATTGATGAAGAAGGAGACGAGTCTGCAGAAAAAAGCGATGGTGGATGTGGATCAAGTGAAGCATGCGTGACCAGGAGACGTCGCGCGGGGGTTCTGCTATTGACCGATACTGACAAATCTTTTTTCACGGAAAGACAAGCTAGCCGGCACGATGTGATGACACGCCCCTCCCCGCCAGTCCCAGAATGACCTGGCTCGGCTAGGACTGCCCACCTCCCAACCACCACCAGGTATAGGCTTTGCCATTGTATACCCTCGTTGGAAATACAAGTTTGGCCTGTAAAGAGGTTTGAGGCTGCACGTGGCACCTCACATACACAAGGGAAAGCAGACTTCCCGAGAAGTTCGACAACAGATCCATATACTGGCGGCAGCGCGTTATTGCTGTTGTGGTCGACCCTTTTTTCCAATGACTCGCCGTCATCTAATAAGGCTATTGCAAATTTCGATGAAATATGAGCAAGTGAAGACCGACCGGAGCCCACATCTTGTGAATTGCCTACCCTATTGCTGGTGCCCATCTGAGATATGTATAACAGCTGCTGCCGAGGAACGGCAACGTGTTGCTCGGGCAATAACAATGATGACATTCCATTCTCATCACACAATTTTGTTAGTTTCACACAGAACGCATCCAGATACAGACAAGCAAGAGCCCACGTCGTGGAACAGTGAAAAGGCGTATTAACATTTGATTCGTCAGGGGCCATCTTGTCCACGACTGGCGGGTTTTCACAGAGAAGGGCACTTGTTGCAGCCATTGATATGGTTGTCAGGACTTCCAAACCATAGCGATACCGTTCCTTGAAGTGATCATTACTTCCTCTATGTTCCTTGAGATAGCACAAATTTTCCACCACAGCGACCGTGGATTTGTCCGCATTATCAAAAAAGAATCGATCTAGCAGCCAGTGATCAAGATGTTCCTTATCCACGGGAGATCTTGGTTTTTTAATATTTGATTTATCGTTGATGTTTTCGGCGTCGTTGGTTGTGCAATTTTCCATTTCTTCCCGTGATTTAGGATCCATCTGCGAAGGGAACCTCATTAAGATGTTGGCGGCCTCTTGACGAATATTCGCCAAAATTTTACTTGCCAAACGAATATAGTCAAAATCATTTGAGATCACAGCCATCAATGTCTGTGCTGCCACGGTGTTGAACTTGACCTTACACCATCCATCGTCCATGAGTGTGTTGACAATCCCCTTACATAGGTATTTCATTGTTTCCTCTTTTACAGATTCACCTACAAATTCTGTACAATTACTCACACCAGGAGCGGGAGCAGTAGAAGTCAAACTAAAGGAGGAATCGATGTCTCTTCTTCCAACTTGCGTCGACGAGAACATGATCATTCGGATGATCGAGCTATCCACCGACAAAACTGCGGCTTGAAGAGCGGCCGTTGCCAAAGGCTGAAGAGACACCAGTTCACTGACCCCTGATATTAAAGAAAAAAGTACTTTACGAAAGGGGTTCACACGCGTTGTGATCGTAAACGAAGATGGAGTGCTGTCATTTTCATTGGCGATGAGATCTCCCCTTTCCCCCTCAAAACTCGCGTGAGTGGTTTTATGAACATTTTGAAGTAAGTACAACAGCCCAGGAGCTAAAACGAAGATCTGATAGCAAGCATCCCCAACATAATCATTTGTATCGAAAACACTGCTGCTGTTGTTACTATTGGTCTTGCCACCTTTTCCTTCAACTTGGTCGCTGCCACCTCCATTTTTCCAATGGGACCTCGTCCCAAAAGAGTAAACATTTGCCACATCTTGTTGAAACGGATAATCCATCTTTGTTGGTGGCTCTCTCACCTGATGGGCCTTAGTGTAATTCTCGCCTGCCAACTCCACTGAGGCCGATAGTGGATGAAATAACGCCGTAAGCAACAGATAACGGAATGTAGTGTTGGTTATCGTATTAAAAACAAGCGAAAGGCCGAAGAGGGCAGTCTTCGCTGGCGCCAAATCAATGATGTTATTACTACCAACAATCCTATCTGAAGGCGTGATATCAATGAGTGTAGATTCTCTTACACTGTCACTCATTTCAGCCGCTTCAAATGGAGAGGAGAAGTGAGAAGATGACTTAAGTGAACTAAATTTCTTCATCTCGTTTCCAACGGCTCCGACTGCCATTACAGAATCATCCTGTATTTGCTGCGGCGATATCAGCAGCAACAATGGCTGAAGCACCATTGGATACACGAACGTTGCGAGTACCATTTCGATGGTTTGTTCGTTCAACGATATGAGGCCTACTTTGAGAAGATCGTCGAGAAGTAGCAGTTCATCCTGCACATCAGCCATGTGATCGTGCAATGTATTAATTAGCCGCATTCTTCTCTTTGTTGTTTTAGCTGCGGCTGTTGCGGCATGTTGTTTATCTCTTTCAGATTGTTGTTTCGTCTCCTTTGAAATATCATAAACATTGCCATCTTTGTTTGCGCTCTTTCCCTCATCCCTATCCACTTCCAACAACATCCGCACAAACTCCTCCACCTGCCCAAATCGCGATGTCAGTCGCGTACACAAAGGCGATATTAGGTCACTGACTCGAGTGGGAGAGCATGCGAATTTCGCAATTGCAATACAATCGTGTATCGGCAAAACTGGGGGGTTCTCATGCAGGAAACCGGTGGGAGTTGAGGTTGGTATTGATATTGGTTGGTCATCTGTAGTGCTGTCAGTATCATCATTGTTGTGTATTGTGACCAATCGAAGAATATTCATGCAAATATTCATCGCAGTTACCGTAACAAACGGATCTTGGAATTGGCCAGATCGATCCGACAATGCGCAGAGTTCCAATGCGCGCGCGTACAGAGGAAATTCAACTTGTTGGTCATAACCAGCAGTCGATTGGAATCGAGATATAGAAGATAATTTTTCATAGTCATCAAAAGCATCTCCTTTATCATTGAAATTGTCGTTGTCTTTCAAATCTGAAAAGGATAAGAAGAATTGCACCGTCTCTGCATTCATCCTCATCGCCAGACTCTTAAGGAAGCTTACAAAATGCGTGATTAATTCTGATACTTCCGATTGTGAGGATTGTTGTCGGTGATCGGGATGAATGGTCATAGCAGTTGATATTTTATAATTTTGAGCCAGTTGCTGCTCCTCATCGCTCATCAACGCAAGTCGATATGAGTCCAGAGGCAGTCGAATCAAATCGTTGACAAAGTTGTTCGACAGCAGAAAATATAATGACGTGGCGCGCGATACATTTTGGATTAGGATAGATATGCTCTGTAGGGCTTGCGTAGCTATTGAAATTGGGGGGAGCAGAAGTAATTGGTGATTTCGCAGTCGTCCCTGGTTGCCGCCAACATCATCAGTTGGTCCCTCCCGCTCACACGGGTGTTGTCGTCCGCTTTGTAGTGGTCGTGGTGGCGGAGGTGGCTCTTGCCTCGAGAATGCCGCCCCGGTAACGATCTCAACAATTTTAGCCAACGAGTTGCGCTCACAAAACAAATCGAAGGCCGCGAGGAAAGGCAACGCCTCATCCTCGTTGTAATCAGGTAGTCGTTGATGGCGATGGATGACTTTACTTTTCCTCGAACCCTCCCGTATCGTCTCTCTTTTCTCTGTTCCTGCAGTCCCCAATCCTCCATCGAAGCTGCTCTCAATCACCCTCTCACTACCGAAGATGTCCTTTACAACAACACCATCGTCGCTGACCCCGGCTTTATCGTCCACATCATCGCCCTCGTCATCAATGCTGTTTGCATCAGTTACAGCGGCGAAAGAAGCGGCATCATACAGTATCTTGCCCGCCCTACGTTCTGACAACACGACGAGCTCGGCAATACGACGGAGCAATTCGATGATTTCGAATTCATCGGATTGCTCGACGTGCAAGAAAATTACTCTCCTAATGCTCTCGTCGTTGTTTCCATTACTGTCACCGATTTTTTCGTCGACATTATTGGTGATTGTTGGAGTGGTGGAGGTGGAATCATCGGCGTTCTTATGTACAGGATATATAGTAGCCTTTGCCAAAGCTTCTCCTTCGTCTCCTGCTGTTCCATCCTCGTCGGCCCCAGGTGCTGCCGCCTCGGCTTTTATCCGCTTGCCAACGCCCTCGCTGGCATTACCTTTCCCGTCCGGTCGATCATCGTCACAGATGCCGTCGAAAGCAGTACCAATGGCAGCAACATCCTCTTTCCGTGCGACGATATCGTCAATTTTCTCCTCCCCCCCATCGTCTTCGTACGATAGCCCTACTGCAGTAGGAGGGGGGGGATGGGGAGCGATTTTCGCGATCAAGCACTCCAATCGGTCCAGGGCAAGTCGCAGCTCTTCCAGCGACGATCCCTCCCCGTTGCCGCCCCCACCGCCATTATTGCCCCGTTCGCTTTGCCATCGCCGTCGTTGCTTGGTTGCGGATGGGGGAGGGGTGAGCGGAATCGCGCCGGCGTTGGCGAGGGAGGGGACGTCGCCGTTGCTGTTATTCCGTCGGTTGTACAAATAGCGCGCGAACATGCTTGGATCGATGCTGCAGATTCCGGCGAGCAGAAGATGGAGGAAGAGGAGGAAGAGGAAGCGGAGGAGGAGGAGGAGGAGGAGATCAGCTGGCGTCGTATGGACCGAGGCCGCGTCGCCGCACCATAACCGTCGTCGAATGCCAAAACCGTTACAGTAAATAATAGTGTAAAATGTAACTTATCTACGCGATGTGTGAGCAACTGACTCACAGATGCGCACCATGATACTATTCGCGTATCGCAGCTCACCAACCCTCAGTCAACGCCTGCAATGACGGGTGTGCAAGAATCATCAACAAATGATGAAATTGATGAAACCGTGCAGCGTAATGATGCGTTCGTGGATGACTGTATTGAGCAGCAGCAGTTGGCCCAAGTCGACACGACCCGACAACGTTTCTGCAATTACAAGTCATTTTGTCTAAACGGAATCAGCACCATCTTCTTGGCGACCTTTCTCTTCGCTACGATTGTACAGTACAATGACCCCGACGGCGCGATGTGGTCCATCTTCTACGGTTTCCAGGCGGCCATTCCACTATTATGTTTGGTACATTTCTTCACGCGAATCGGTACGACCGGCGTGGTTATATGTGCCATATCACTTGGAATAATTGTTTGGTCCATCATCATGATTGTACTCATATCGATTGAATTGAAGAATCTATCGGTGAATGATGAATATTACGCGGATAAACGAGAGGAGTTTGTCTTTGAGTTATCGGGTGTCTCGCTGGGGATAGGCTCTGCACTGTTCCATATACTTATCACCCGACGGATGGATACCTAGGTGATATGAGAGATTGCTGACGTTGGACTCACCGACTAAGCACTTAAATTAATGTGATGTAAGTTTAGAGCTCGGCATAATTGTCGTCAAAAGTAAGACGCTGGCTTCGATGTGAAAAAATTCGGTAGACATTTGACTTGCTCCATGGGATCGTTGAATGAATAGCTAAGGGACCGTATCCGATTGACCAAATAATTGGTTCTCACGCCTGCCCAGTGTCGTATCTTCTTCTTTATTGACGGTTACGTCGATCGATCTCAGTTAATGAAGAAGGCTTACATTTCTACAATGATAATATGGAGCTTAACCGACATCTCTGATCAGAGTTTCATAATCGGTGTGCTAAAATATGGAGCGGCCGCCGTTGCAGGAAGATTTAGGCAGAAGACGATACTCTTACATGACAATCCAGCAAGCGAGATTCTTCCAGTTGAGCTGATAAAGAAACTCTTTTCTCAGGCCCCGAAACAGTAATACTTAGTGTGAGAAGTTGTGAGCAACTGGCCAACCTAAATGTCGAATCTACAAGTGCGACCATATTATTGCTATAAAATACTGCGTAGTTTCCCAATCAAATCTCCGGCACGATGTTTCAGATCCTCTACTTCGCCATCCACCGCCGACTTAGCATTTTCTTTCAACTGCTGGATCGCCCCCTCAACCTGATGTTCGATCTCCCCAACAAACGGTCCTACGTCTTTCTCCGTTTCACCCACCATTGGCTTCAAGTCTTTCCTCAACTCTCTAACAACCGGCCCGATTTCTTTCTCCAATAGCCCCTCAAAAGCACTCAAATCATTTTCCAGCTCCTGTTCGTTTGCCACGGTGTCTTTCAAGAACTGAATAAAATCAACATCAGTAGATTTAACCCTCTCACGATATTCCGAGGGTGTCATGCTTTTAAATTTGCCCGTTTTCGGATCGACATCCATCTCGCTTCGACGTTTCAATCTTGTGATAAGATCTTCCTTTTGCTCAACGCTCTCTTTTAGTTTATCGACAAATGACTCCGAAGCCGTCTTTTTGTATTCATCCTCACTGACGCCGTCGTGCATCTTCTCCTCTACTGCACCATCCAATGATTGAATCGATTGAACTTCAGATTCCATTGCTTCAATTTTCATGATTATCTCCTCTGTCTCATTCTTTAGCTTCTCCTCCTCTATAATCAGCGCTTCTGTCCCATCTTTTACTTTATCTGCTTCATCCTCGACTTCTTTGGTTGTGGACAACTCGTCGCTGTCGTCGACAACTTGTATCTCCTTTTCAAGTTCATCGAGTAGTCGTCTCTCATCTTCGATCACTTTCTTCTCATCTTCCTTCTCTCTCGAGATGTTAGCACTGAGCTCGATTTCATCATTCATCAGAATTTCTACAGTGTTCAGTGCTGCTTTGTTGGCAGCGTCCTCGTCAACAGCAAAAGCAAGGGGTGGGAAGATGCAAGGACGAGTCAAGACCGCCCCGAAGGCAACAACAGACGAGATTCGCGTCAAAAAACCTCGTCTATTCCCGTAATCTCCTGAACCATCGGGGCATAAACTATGACAGCATTGGCTATTGTCAGGACATCGGTTGAGCATGAGCGCCGGTCGGTGCCGAGGTCGCACAAGCTGTGTTTGACGGTAGTGACAACGTTTTGGATTACTTTCGAATGTAGCGGTGGATGAAAGCTGTAAGCAAAACGCTGCTAAAAGGAGCATGCATCGACGTAACATCGGGCATATCGCCTCAATATGATGCTGCTTGGTGACTATTGGTGCCTCATGCAACATCATCAAATCGATTATGAGGAGGATGAATTGCCGTTTCAGCGCTCTCACACAAAAATCATTCCGAATCCTGAGTGTCTTTATTCCTCTAGGAGTATGGAAGTCATCTTTTTTTGCCACATGGCAAAAATGCCCCAGATTTCCACTGGTGACTGAAACTGGGGCAGTTTTGCCACAACCTCGTCAGTCGCAAAAGGTGTGGCAGATTTGCCACAGGTGGACCATCTTCTTAAGTTGTGTCCGTTGCGCATTGCGCCGCTAACATTATTTGAATTTCCGCCGGCATTGCTCGCCGCATAATTATCAATTTCACGGTTGGGGGTGGCGGCGGCGGGGTGTTGTTGGGAGTGGGCGGCCGCCTAGCTGTGCATTGCGAGCCACAGCATTTTTGGGGGTGGCAGCCTGTGTTATTGGAGGGTGGGTGGTGCTGTGCGTCGGGCACGCGCTCCCTAGCCGCGGCTTTTAGGGGGCGGTGACGTATTGTTTGGTGGTGGGTGGACCTGCGTCAGTCGACGTACATGCGAGCCACGGCGTTTGGGGGGTGACGGTGTGTTGTTAGGGGGGTGGGTGGCCGCATCCCATCAAGGAAGCTGACGAAGGGGGGACAGAACAACGATGATAATGGCTTCCTGCCATCAAAAATAACAATTAACCGACGATGGTGTGCCGTAATGATGGCAACAATGATGGCAACAATGATGGCAACAATGATGGCAACAATGATGGCAACAATGATGTGATGGCAACAATGAGGGGGGGGGGAATGCGAACGATGACAAATTCATCGCTCTCGCTCCGCCCGCCCGCCTGCCTGCCCGTCCTTAGAAATAACAATCAACCACGTTGGTGACCCTTCACCGGAGGACTCGACGGGCACTAGTGAGGGAGGTGAGGGGGGAGGGGGGAGAGTCAGAAAAAACAACAATAATCAACTCAATTGGGCTGACGCGACGGGAAATTGAAAGGTGTGCAAGGGAGGGGGGGGGGAGAAAGGGGAGACAGCAAGCGGGGGAGGAGCCTGCCAAAACCGGACGATGACAACGAGGAGGATGACGGCGGGGCCCCGAAAACAACAATCAAACGAATGACAATGACGACAATGACAACGATAGCGACGATGACGATGATGATGACGATGACGACGATGATGACGATGACAACGATGACGACGATGACGACGATGACGACGATGACGACAATGACGACAATGACGACGATGACATTTCCATTGGAGGAGTAGTGTTGGTGTGGGGAAAGGAAGTGGCAGCGGCGGTGTGACAGATGGTGGTGGGGGATGCAGTGAGGGAGACAGAAGTGGGAGGGAGAAATTTGGCATTGGAGGGGATGTCTCCAGGATGAGGGACGAGGGCGAAAGGACTTCCAATGCGTCCCCTCCTCTCTTCTACTTATTTATCATATTTGATTGTTGTATGATGTAGTGATAAATAAAAGAGATAATTTCATTGATGTGAATTATTTGCCCCCCCCCCAATCAAATACCACTGCCATGCCTCCCTTTTGCCATGCGCCCACTTTCCCCAACCATATTTTGATTGTTGTGTTGCTGTCTAATGACAGATATTCGTGGTGATAGAGCCTCCCAACAAGGAATCATTTATGCAATGGTGCTCTCTTGACGATGCCTCCCCGCGCCAGTTTGACTTGACAACAAAAACGAGAGCAAGGAGGCAAACAGTGCACACTTGACTATGCCCCCCCTCGCCGGCTGGACCTTGACGACGAAAACGAGCGAGGATATTTTCCGGCCGACAACAAATTGTTGTTGTAATTGTGCTCTCTCAGCGATGCCCCGGTGACATTGAGAACAACGACGAAGATGAAAATGAGTGACAGGTTTCATGTTTTTGCACTTGCGACGGGGAAAATGACTGTGGTGGTGGTGTTTGGACGGTGTGCCAATGGTGCGTGTGGTCGCGGGGGAATCCTTACCGAACGGTGGTTTCAATTTTTGGCCAGCATCACGTGGCGGCGGCGGCGGTGAAGGGGAAGCTGCGCCGATGGGGGGGATGGTTGATGGGGTCAGGAGGGTGCGTTAGGTCGAAGGGCGGCGCCTCCGGGTGATA
>JALLBA010000270.1:0-23972 GCA_036939675.1 Cyclostephanos invisitatus | reverse complement strand
ACATCACTAAAAGTAATTTTAGTGATTCCATCAGCATCACTTTAATAGAAAATGTTTTTCATTTCTCTCATTATATGCTGTAAGTAAGCTTCCATTCTAGTCTCCTTTCTTAAAGACTGAGGGTTTTGTAAACATCACTCTGTGTAAATAAGTCATTCAATCAGCATCACTATATTTAATTACATTTGTTTTGTAAGCATCACTTTTTTAATATATAACTTTTTATGTATACTTTTACATACTGTTTATATAGCATCACTAAAAGTAATTTTAGGTATTCCGTCAGCATCACTTAAATAGAAGATGTGTTTTCATTACTATCATTATATGCTATACAGAAGCTTCCATTCACATCTCCTTTGTTGAATGGGGAAAGGGCTTATTGCCATCTCCCAAAAATAGAGACAACGGCCTCTCTCCTCTGTGATATATTGGGAACATGCCAAAAAATAGAGAGAGAGAATGAAAGAGCTGGTACGGTGCAGTACTCCAAATGGCTGTGTGATTGGGACTACTACAGCTTCTAGAGGAACATCCTTGAACCAAATCGCGAACATATCAAGATCTATTTTACAATTTAGTGATGCTTATGGAAATGAATAACTTGTAGGTGTGAGGTGATGCTACCGAAAGATCTATCTTACCATTTCGTGATGCTCATTGACAAGAATAATTTGTATTAAGTGATGTCAACTAAAGGAGGTCATTTATGATGTTCATGAAATAATGATTTTACCATGTAGTGATGCTCGTGTAAATAAGTAATTGGTATTTAGTGATGGTTTGTAAGTTTACATGTACTAACCAATTAGTGATGTCTGTGGAAAGGATATTTTTTATTTAATGATTCGAAATAGAAATATTCTCATTGAAAAAGTGTTTGGTTCTTGTGATAGACTTAACGGGAGGGTTTTCTTTGTTTGGTAATAGGAATGGACTAGAGATGCATGCACATAGGCTCAGTGGTACATTAATAATTCTTTATTAATCCGTTATGTGGTTATGGGACGATGAGCTGAACACATAATGCACATCCTTGAACGAATGTCAGGCTCCCAATTCAAGTTATCGCAGTATACGGCAGTGGAGATATTGGATATTGGTGTAATTTGTGTAGTTACACTCATGACAATTCCATTCACCCACGTAATCTTTTTGAACGGTGAGAGCTGCAGGAGGGAGGGAAGATGGAGGTGTAACCATGTTATGATTTGGGTAATCTACAACAACCGTACCTTGCAATGGAAGAATTAATTATAATCACCACCCTTGATGTAATGGCATATCACGCACTTATTTGCCCCAATTCCTCGTCTTCTTCTTTGTTGTCAATATTAGCACAAAATACAGCGTGGGAGATGTCCTCGTGATTGGTGTAATTACACTTGGGGCATTTCCATGGGTGGCAAATGTGATTAGGATTGTTGTATTTGCTCGGGGTTTTGGTTTGAGATGATGTGTTGCTGTTGTGAGGAGAAGATGTAGATTTTAGTGGCACCTTACTCGATGAAACTATGGGTGGGACGGGGGTACCTATGATCTGGAGAGGCCATGACGGGAGAGTCTTGCCATGCATGTGCACGGGAGAAATGAAACTATGAACGGTCCATGGCTACAAAACATTAGAAAAGAATCATTTCAGATTAAGTGATGCTTAGGAAAGTATATTTTAATATTAAGGGGACAAATCGAGAAATGAGATTAATAATTGAGATAAAATGATGCTAATGAAAGCGGAAATTTAAACAGAATACAGTTGGGACTGATGAAGCATCTCACCCAACAGAATTAAAAGAAAATAATGCTTACAGAAAGTGAAAAATGGGACGAGGAGTGCGGGTTAATCATATTTGTCGTAGGGTTAGAGGAAAACAAAAAGTGATGCTCAGCANAAATGATGCTTACGGAAAGTGAAAAATGGGACGAGGAGTACGGGTTAATCATATTTGTCGTAGGGTTAGAGGAAAACAAAAAGTGATGCTCAGCAAAGTGTGTTTTGAAAAAAAGTCAAAAAACCCGATTATGATGCTAATGGGTGTGGTGAAAAATGGGCGATGCTCAGAAATTAAAAAAGGCCCGAAATGACGTGAACGAGCAATTAACCCTAAAAGAATTGTTCCCACCCTGTTCTTTTGCGTATTTGCGTTTTTGTCTCTTCTCTAAAAAATCACAGCCATACCGCGTATCCATAGACCATAATCTCTAGTAATCGACCCCGAATAGGGACGAGACAAAACAGATCATGGTGAACTTTTCCAAGGAAGTCTCGCTCGCCTGCCTACTGCTGGCTGCCCACACGGCCGCCGCCGCCTTCGAACGCCCCGAAACTGAAGCACGTCGACTTAAGGTCACACCCACTGAATCCATCGCGGCGGCGGTTGAGACTGCACACGCCCAAGGCAACTTCAAGTCTCGGTTCGCCCTCGAAGCCGAGCTCTCTGGCGCCAAGACAGTGTTCGGTGTGAACGTTCGCGAGGCTGAACCTGCCGTGACCTCCAAGACTACCACAAGCATCGGAAGTGGCGAGAGTCGCTATGTGGACGGGAAGGACGTGGCGACCATTCTGGTTAGCGACGAAGCGGGCGTCCTTGCATTCATAGCCGTTGAGGAAGGGGGGAAGGTAAACGGCATCGTCAAGAAGGGCAATGATAAGGGCGTCAAGATTACCCAGAAGGGCAAAGGAGAAAAGGTGCGTCTCTGTGGAGATTCGATCTGCCCGACTCGCAATTGAAATTGTCTCTCGCTCGCATTCACGCTGTACCTCAAACAACCAGGCGTTGGCAATCACTGCCGAGCCCTTCACCCCGCCTGCGTGGTCGTGTGGCGAAGCCGACAATCAGGACGTCAATGCCAAGAATGGCAACGACCGTGTTCTCTTTGAAGATTATGTCCAAGAGGACGATCGTAATCATATGGACCATGATCGCTCTCACCAAGATCACTCCGATCATGATCATTCTCATTACTTTGACCCATCAGACACGGACAGAGCCCTGACTGATCTCCAACATTCCCTGCGCGGCTCGGAGTTGAGTGTCGTGAAGCATCATCACGTGCAGAATCAGGCGTACAGTTATATGGTGGACGTCTATGTTGAGATAGACTGTGAATTGTGCGCTGCCAATGGCGAGACATGCCTTACTAGGATTGGCCCCAAGACTTTAAACTACGGTGAGTTTTTGACGATCTGATAATGCTGGGTAAGAATTGTATAGGAATCGCCCCTGAAGCAACCATGTCTGCCAAATGTGTCTCTTTCCTCATCAAGTAAATACCTTGTTTGTTGGAGCGAATACTATCTACGAGGTGAACATATCATGCATCCAATCATCTCTGCGTCTATATCTAACCAATGAATTGGCATCCATTTTGTATAGCTCAATCATTCCCATATTTACTATCCGCATCTTTACCGCCACTATAGCCCGAGATTGACACACACTTGAATGTCCTGCACATCAACCTCAACGCCAACTACAACACCGCGACAAATCCTTCGAGGGCCTTAGCTGTCATGATTTCCAAATATGGCAAAACATCTGGGTGGCATTACACCTCACCAGAAGGGATCCAGCCTGACCTGCATCACGCTCTGCTATCCAGGGATTTGGGCGGCGGCCGCGCCCACGTTGGTACTGATTTTACTGGTGTAATTTGTAATTCTGCAGAAGGTTTTGGGTTAAGCTCCGGGTTGGAAGGGAATTATGTTAGTATGGGCAATGCTGTTGTTTGGGATATGTTTGTGGTGAGTAGGATGTGGAGAGGATTCAAATTGCCAGTATCCTGTCTGTGATTGAATTGCTCAAATATGAATTCTTTCTTTCAGTTCATGCACGAGCTTGGACACAACTTTGGTTCGGGTCACACCCATCATGTTTGGTCATCAAGTGATCCGTCAGGGTATTCGCCCCTAATTGATACTTGCGGAATCACCTGCAACGCCAAACCCCCTCAACCTCATCCAGAACTTCCCCTATCGAAGAGCGCCACAATCATGTCCTACTGTCACTTTTGCTTTGAAGAAAACACTTGTCACGCTGGCGGTCTCAGTAACATTGAGTACACCTTTGGAGGAAAGTACAAAGGCGAAGGCCCTCGCAGTGATATTAACAGCTACGACAACTCCCCTCTTGAGGGAACCGTGTCATTTGAGCCTCGTCGGGTCAATGCAAAGATGTGGAGCCATGTGTCGTCTCGTGGGGATTGTGTCAAACCTCACACTAAAGCGGTAAGTATTTCGGTCCAATACAACATGTTCATTTTGCAGGTGTCATATTTATTATGCCATATTACTCACTGAAGCATTCTCGTCTCCTTCGCAATCCCAGCCAACATCTTCCCCCACCATTTCTCCGATGCCAACTTTTTTGCAGCCATCTATCTCTCCGGCACCAACCACTGTATGTGGGCTAACTGATAGTCCCACGACAAGTAAACGAAGTGCTAGTCCAACACCCTCCTCCGAAAACCCCACCACGACCACTAGTCCCACGACGCACAGCTCCAGTACGCGCAACCCAACCCCCCCTGGTCCCACGACGCACCCAACGAACGTTCCAACAACTCGTACCCCAACAAGCAACCCAATAACTCGTGCCCCTAGCACGCGCAATCCAACGAACGTCCCAACAACTCCGACTTCGACACCCACAAGTCCTACGCCGACGACTTCAGCACCCTCAACTCGTACACCGACGAAGACACCAACAACTTCAACACCATCAACTCGTACACCGACTTCATCACCCACAACTCGTACCCCTAGCACGCGCAGTCCAACGAGCGTCCCGACAACACGTTCCCCAACAAGCAACCCCACAACTCGTACCCCCAGTACGCGCAAGCCAACGAGCGTCCCGACAACTCGTACCCCCAGTACGCGCAATCCAACGAGCGTCCCCACAACTCGTACCCCAACGAGAAACCCCAGCACACGCGCGCCCACGTCCAAGCCAGTTTTATACGCATGAGCGTGTTTTAGCGAGCGCTGCGTTCCGCACACGAGTGCGCCAAGTTTAGTTTATGGGAGTGCGTTTTAGGCGAGCGCTGCATTACGGCACGCTCCTCTTCTCTCTTTTTCGCGCGTCAAGAATATATTAAGCGTTGAACGGGATTCTGTTCTATTTCGATGCGTCTCGATTATTCATGAACACATTTCGTATTAGGGTATTGTGTAGTAATCGTGAAAATAGATACTAGGAGTACTGATTATATTGATTGTTACGGGTGATCGTATATCCTTAGTCGCCGCCGAGTGCGACGTATTTTTGCGCGGCGACTTTCCCCATAGAAAACATAATTTTGCCCAAAAAATCGACGCATCCTCTCTCTCTCTAGAGAATGAGTAATTATGCGAAGATGGGCGCAATATCACGCTCGTAAAGTGGTGTTTTTCTTTCATTACCGCACGAAAGAGATCGATGTCGTTTCCGCATCCCATATCTTCCATCCCCCGTTCCGAGACATGCACAAACGTATCAGCGAGCTCTCACGTCCATGATTTTACCCTCCAGCAGGCCCTTGTTGCCAGGAAATTTCGAAACCATGACGTCCCTGTAGGACGGATCCCTCGGTTCCTCTTTGGCCCTACCGCCGCCCCCGCCGCGGCCGGAGCCCTTGGTTGCGTCCCCCCCCCCTCCCGATGACCTCGTCGATCCACCCCCTCCGCCCCCTCCGCCGCCGCCCGGACCCACGGCCTTCGCGCCATCGACCCTGGCCTCGGCCACCGCCCTTACGAATTCGCCCTTCTCGAAGTAACTCCTCGTGGATACGCCGTACGATTCCAATTCCTTCTTCAATTCGCCCACCCTCACATCCCTGCATGTTTCCATTTCACGTTTGATGCGTTCCCGCCTCGTGGCATCGTCGCCTGCGTCTTCGCTTTCGTCGTCGCCGTTCGTCATCGACGTTCTAATTCCCCGGCGGCGATGGGACGTCCGACGACATACGCGACCACCGCCGCGAGGCGATGACACGATATCGTCCGATGTCGACGTCGATGCCGTCGTGATGATGATGGCATGGGGGGAGGAGGACCGGATCCGCCCCCCCCGCGCCGACGCGACGAGCGTCGTTGTCGCGGCGTGATGGACGACGAATGCGTCCACCATGGCAAGGGAGGAGGAGGAGGAGGAGGAGGAGGATGGGTATGTGGGGAAGGGAACGATCCCGCACAACGAGGCGATGGCCGCCAGGGCCAGGGCGATGGCGGCGGCCATCGACGATGGACCCATCATGATGGGCAGTGAGAGAGGATGGGTGATGGGAAATGGGAGAGATAGAATATTATTATTATTATTATGGAGACGCGATGGCAGTGGTACACGTTGATAGTGTAGGTAGTTTGTGTGTGTGTATGTGTTTGTTGGGTCACATCGGGGCCGGGCGGGCGGGCGGGCGCCCGGGCTTCGTGTTAGTTTCGGCGGGACGAGGAGAACCCCTGATCGTTGGTTCCCGCCAAGTCTTGTCCCAGTGCACATGGTACGTACGTAGGAATACTTGCGTACATATAAGACGTTGCAGGTGTCCCCACGCGAATTCTCGGAATTTTAAAAATTACATCCTATTTTTCTTATGTTCATTTTTATTTTCGATTGGTTTTTCGATTGGACGTGAAGAATTCTCGAATCAAATATCGCACTATTGTTTTATGGGATTGTTCTCCACGTGGCGGCCTGCACACAAGACCAACGAAACGACTCTCTAGATATCTAGTGTCTTTCGATGGAGTCCATCAACTTTTTTCCTTTTCTCTCTCCTACGATATCTCTCCAAAAAAAAAATGAATGATTATGAATAAAAATGGGGTCAAACGATGTCGCGTCGGTCGGTTGGGATTCCATCGCGTCCACGTCGTGATCTCTCGTTTTATGATTCGTTGAAACTGATGATATTGCCATGGCAATGTTGTGGTGACTGACCGACCCTGCCACCCCCCCCCCCCCGACGGACCTCAGTTCCACCACCATGACCAAGCCGCGAAACGCGATCTCGGGCGGCGGCGGCGGCGGCGGCATTGCCACCATTCGCAAGAAGGACAAGAGGGCGTCGTCGCATCCGTCGTCCTTCGCCAACACCATAGGCGCGACTCTCACGAGGGCCATCGAGCGAATGTCGAACGTCATCGACGACGCCGTCAACGGCGGCAGGGACGACCAGGTGCCGTGGCTGCCGCTGTGCAATTCCACGACCGCGTATCCGACGCCGCGAGACGACGACGACGACGACGACGACGACGGGGGGGCCATCGACGTCGCGAACGCGACTGCGTCGACGACGACCGCGTACGACGATACCGTATCGTTCGATCGTCCTCCCGCCACGAACGACGACGATTGCCTCGTGGGGGGGAACGACGTCGGCGGACGCGCGTCCACGTCGACGTCGTCGATGGCCGACGCGATGGCGAACGCGAGCGACGACGTCGAGATCGTCGCCGCGGCGTCATCGTATCCCCCCCCCCCGCCGTCGCAGCACGCGAATTTCGCGACGTGGCTATCGTCCAGGGAGTTCGACGCTAGCGCGATAGTTTGGTACGGCGACGTCGAGGGAGGACACGTCGCCGACGACGTCGGGGGCGACGGCGCGTACGTGGATTTCTCGTATCGATGCTCCCCGGACGCAAACCGCACGTCGGACGACGACGGGGGCGGCGCGACGATGTCCCCGACGGCGCCTCGCGCGGGGGAGGACGATGCGATCGTGGGGGGGGGGGATGATCCCGACGGGCGGATGATGCGGCACCGCCCGCGGCGGCACGATGCGTATCGTCTCGGCGATGGCGGCGTCGGATGCTCGGCCCTCGATGCCCTGCTCCCCGCCGCATTGGGATGCGCGTGGGAGGGCGTGCTCGGGTCGAATTGGACGTGCTGGCGGATCGGCGGTGGCGACGGTGGCACGACGACGACGACGACGACGACGGACGTTGCGGTCGATGCGCCATCGTCGCATCATTCGTCGGAACGTCGTCGTCGTGCATCGCCGACGAGGGTGAAGAAGGACTCGTCGTGGGCGTTGGATAATCTCGGCATTAGTCCCATCAGGGACAGGGCCATGTGGAGGACGACCATGGCGGATGACGTCGATTCCTCGACCCCCCGCGTCGAGAACGTCGACGAAGAAGATAATGTCAGTCCCGCCGCCGTAATCGCATCGACGACGAAGGTGCCATCGGGCGACGACGAGGACGGCAACGACAGACGACCGTCCGTCGACGTTGAAACGGGGCGGGACGGCGGGACGACGGGGCTAGTAACGTCGACGCCTAATGACGCGGACGTCGTCGTAGTCGGCATGACGACGAAACAGCCGACGACGACATCGACATTGACGATGACGACTGCGGACCTATCCGTCGCGACTCCCCTCGTGGGGGGGGACATATCGGTCGCGTCCAGGAGACCGCATCCGCATCACGTTCGCGCGATGTACTCCGACGATCGCAGCGCGACACACGGGTCGTCGTCGTGCTCGTGCAGCTATTCGATCTCGCCCCCGCGTCGGGACGATGACGTATACGCAAGTAACGACGACGATGATTGCGTCTTGGCCGACGTCGCTTCCTGGCCATCGCTCGACGACCATGTCGCCCTCGCGGCCGTTCCCGCCGAGGGCGAGACGGATGGCGCGCACTGCAACGACGAGACATGCGACGATGATGGGAATACTCCCCTCATGAACGATTTCTTGGATCGTCATCGGTCCGCCGGCGGAAACAACAAAAAATCGACCGAACAATCATCGCCCACCGATCGCAGGAGGTGGAGGATGCGACGCAAAGGTCGCTTGACGACCGCAAGTTGATGACTCGGGGTGGCGGTGAGGGAGGATGGGGTTCGTGAGGGAAAAATACTCTTGAATTCACTTTTTGATAACAAATCTCGTGTTTTTGACATCGATGCGTGCGTGCCTTCTCTCGTGAAGGATTGGCGTATTATTGCATGGATTCAGTACATTGAATGGAATATGTGATTGTTTAATTATATCAGTGAGTTCATCTAAAAACTTTAAGATACCATAAGTCATCCTCCTTGGTTATATCATCAGAGGATCGGCGAAGCATGATCATCGGGTAATAATGCATGTATCATCCCTTGCACGGGGACCATGTCTCTCAGTCGCCCAACAGCATGAGATGCGATGGTGAATTTAAAGTTAAGACCCATCGTTATCAAATAAACCAGAGAGGAAATTTAGTAGGTCATCGAGAAAACTGCTGTCTCCGCTGCTATCAATAGTAGACAGGGCTGACGATTGGCCGGAAGGCGAGTATGTCGGTGGGTTGGAAATCGTCTCTGTTTGACTGCTATCACTGGTAGGCAAGAACGTCGATTGATCAGTGGGCGAGGAGGTCGGTGGGTCGGATATCGTCTCTGTTTGAGAAACCGAAAAAAATGCACTAGAAATGGGACCCTTGTATCCGTCACTGTCTGTGGCTTGGACGTGTATTGTATGTCTTCCCGGCGTAAGGCTGTTCTTGTCAATTGTCTCAACAATGGCTACATCTCCCTCGTTGACGTTGACCGTCGTCCAACTGTTCGCACCATCGTCAAAATAATATCGCAACTCCACCACTGACTGATCGCCGGTTGGAAACTTGTCGAATCTACCATCGACGGTGATGGCATTCACCATCTCGCTATCGCTCGCGCGGGCCGACACTACGATTTTGTCCTGCTGTTCGTTTTCGCCGATTGTGATATCTAGAACGTCCGGTCCCTTCACCTCCCTGTACGGTGCACCAGCGATCTTCGCAGCGTACAACAACGCGGGAATGTTGATGGGCACGATTTCGTTCTCGAATGCGCCGCATTCCTGGTAAAAATCATCGCCGATTTCGAACCCGAAAGATGCAACTCCAAGGGCGGCGTACATGTAGTCGCTCGTGTCGCCGCTTGCAAGGTATTGGAGGTCGGGCTGCGATCCCGCCCACAGCTTGTATTCGTTGAAGCTATGTATCTTTCGACCAAACGCTTGCAATGCCTCGTCGTCCGGAGTTTTAGAGTCTTCGAAACCCCATGGATAGAAAACTACAATGAGCGAGAGAGAGAAGGTGGGAAGGATCAAAACTCGTCAGGTAAAAATATGAATACGCCATTCTACCAAATAAGTAGAGCTCACCGTATCCTCCAGCCGCATGGATGTCAGCGTAAATACCGGTTATATCCTCGCCGAATGGAACATCCGTTTCTCCTTCGGGATCGGCCTTGCGTTGCCCCTCCGGGAAGAGTTGCTTGGCGTATTCCGACACGGCCTTTGTCTCCGGTTCGCTCTCGGCGGAGGGGCCGTGATAGGTGTCCGCGCACGGATCGGAACTCGAACCGTGTAGATCGCCCCATCGGAAATCAAAGTTCCGGTTAAGGTCGACGCCGGGGTTACCGAACAACTCATTGCATCCGTCATTCCCGCTACCAAAATTCAGGTTTTTCCTCCAGAGCAACTCGGGATACTTCTCCTGAAGGATGAGGACGAGAATAGCACGAGGGATACGCAGAATTGCAGCAAAGAAAAAAAGTCAGGCGATGGGCCGGTAAGAAAATGAGTTCTCCCTCGGGGCATACATTCGTTCCAATTATCGACTTACGGCCATCCAACGTCCGTCGGGATTGACATACATAATGGCGTGAATCTCGGTGCGTTCCATTATCGCGGTGATCTCCGCATCCTCGCCGTATCCGTTCACCAACTTCTCCACGAAGCGCGCGAGCAATTCGGGAGGGGCGTACTCCCGAGCGTGCACACCACTCGTGATGAGGAACCTGCCCTTGGTCGTCGTCGACGACGAGGCAGAACTGGACGAAGCGGTAACGTTGATCGCGAATATGTCGTGTCCGCCCGTGGGGACGTCGTACATTCCGTAGGCCGTCGGACCGACGTTAGTCTTCAGGTAGGATTCGCCGATCTTGGTTATGGTAAGGAGGTCGGGATGGGCCGTGGCGAGATCCTCCATGGAATCCCACATCCCCGTCATCGATCGTATGCAATCGTGTCCCGAAATGGTCTCGTAGGCGCCAATTTGTGGTTCGGTGGGTAGAGCCGACATGCCACGGAGGGAGGTTGTCGCTTGTCCATGAATAGGATGCGACGCCAAATATAGCACGAAAATGGCAAGGCTTGGATTCTTCATGATAACTCAGTTAATTTGCTTGGTTTGTATGTCTCGTTTGCTTTGCCTTGCTTTTGTTACTTTGTTTTATGAGGAATATTATTTTTGCTGATAATTCACGCAGTCGTGCCAAGTGTGTATCCTGGTCACGCTTGATCCTATCAATTTTGTCCTTAACGAAAGGTAGCAAGACTTGATCTGCTCCACTCCATCCTTCGCCTCAGAAAACGGCATCTATTTTGCTTCCCAGGTCATCATTAAGGCCGCGCGTGGTCTTCCATGCTCGACACGACGGGCGGTGCAGGCTGCGCATATGGGCCTTCATCGCAATGTCTTGCTCTCTCGTCGTATGGTCTTGTTCTCCGAGCCAACGTAATGGCAAACCTAGCAATACTTAGGAATGATTCAAACACCAAGGTCGACTCATGTCATTTTGCTAGAACGAAGTCGCGTTGGTGATATTCGTCTTGGACATGCGCCGCAATAACGCTCTCATGTTGGCCTCGTCCTCGGCTGGCATCGTTGCCCCTATTCGAGCCCTTTTTTTTATCCCGCAACGGCGACGCCGACGGGGGGTAGGCAGTCGTTCGTCGTCAGCCCCCTCCGGCTTGACGGCATGGCCTTCTCCTACTTCCTTTTTTTTCGGAGGCTAGCTACTTTAGGATGATCGCGACGCAGGAAGGGAGGAGGATGAGGTTCGCCGGCGCTATTGCGCTACAGTGTCATCAAGAGGCGGTGTGGATGGGCAGTGTGTAGGAGTAACTAGAGGTAGACCATCATATTAAATAGGCCCTATTAAAAATTCCTAAAAATTATGGTACGCAGTTATCGCGGGAGAGAGAAAAGAGCACCTGTTAGCTATCAGGTCCCTAGAGCTATCATGGTACGTGTCTACTTCCAATTCACAACAACACAGATTATTCATAGATCATGTCGACGACGACGCCATCGTATTCGTCAGGTCGTCCTCGCGGCGGGGTCGCCTCGTCTTCATCGAGAAAGACGAAGAGGGCTCCTCCCCGGTCAGCGTCGTCGTCGTCGTCGGGACGGAAGAGGACCGTCGTCGGGGAAGCGACCGAGTCGAACGACGACGACACCTCGGGCATGTCGTCCTCCGCCAACGTCGACGTCCCCCCGGCGGTGCTCAGGATGCCAATGGTAGGAGGAAGTAATTCCACCCTCCGATGCTACTATGCATCGTGCTCCCTCGTCCATCCGCTTTCCCAGCTCACGACGCTTGGCGATCGTCGATCCTCGGTTCACACTATCATCCCCCCCTCGTCATTTCCCAAATGGGAATTGTGCGTGGGGGACGTAGTCGCCGTGCATTGCGACGAGTCGACGCCTCCCGACGTATTCAGGAGGGACATGAAAGAGCACCAGTTCGGAAAAGGAGGAGGAGGAGTGGTGGGATCATCGGCGTTGGGTCCGTCGCATTGCTGGCGACCGTATCGCGTGCCGTGGAGTCACTGTCAGGTGACGGCAATATACAGGGACGCGGACGTCGCGGATGACGAATGCCAAGAAAACGATGAGGTAGGGACGACAACGAAAGAGTCGAAGTCGTCCTCCGTTATGTCGTCGTCGGTATCGGCATCCACTGTCGTGTTCGAAATACGATGGTTCCCCCGAATTTCGGAGGCCCGACTCGCCGTTACGTCAATGTCCAAGGGTGGCGGTGGCAGGAAGAATGCGAACGCCGAGGGACTGCTAAAATACCTCGGGGGTATGATTAATAATAATAATAATGGGAAGAAGAATAATACGTGGGAGGAGGGGGGGGGGGAGGTCATACTCGAGGGGAGGCAGCGTTCGATCATACACGTCGGCTCGCTCTTGGGCCCGATAGATGTCGACGATGACGACAAATCGACGATCGGCGATGATGCGCACGCATCGTTATTGCCGCGCAATCGCAGGAAGATATCTGACGTCTTGGCATGCGACGAAAATGGCATGCCGTATTTCATTGAAGGTGCATCCGTTAAGGGGAGGGATCGCCTCGATTCGTCATCGCGCGTCGAACGCGGCGTGAGGTGGTCGAGATCGTACAACAGGAAGGGCCAGGCCAAAGCGATCATCGATGCGGTCATGCAAGTCAGGTTGGAAAGACATCGTCGGATGATGACGTCGGGTGCATCGCTTATGTCGTCGTTCGATGTCGCAGATGGTATCGCGGTCGGTATGGAAACGCCGAGTGCTGGCGAAGCAGGCAGCAACCGTCATCACGTGAAACGTCACCTCTTCGGCGACAATTATGTTGAGAATTACGACTTTAACATCAAGAAGAGGACCAAACTCGCGCATGGAAATTCGTGGGCCGGCGATGACTTCGACGGCAACGTGCGATTGCATGACGAGTCGGTGGAGGATGGGAGTAGTGCAGTCCTACCAAACGACGCAGTTATTGATATCGAGAAGAGGAGGGTGCGCTGCGATACGGATCCGTTTCACGTGGACGTGTCGGCCCTGAAGAGCTTCTACGAGGTAATGGACATCCTACCCCCGGTGGATTCCTACGATACCAGATTTATCACGGGCGTCGATGGTGGGAGCGATCGGGAGGGGAAGGCGGGGACATCGTGGAGGGTCAAGCTGGGGGATACCGTAGCGATCGAAGTGGAGCAGGAATCCTCGAAGGGTAACAGCAGTCTCGGTCATTCTCCGTTCGTTGTTTCGTGGGCTCCCTGCGAGATCATAACGATATACCGACGTCACGGAACGAAATCGTCATGCACGAGACTCCGCGAGGTAATTTCCGAGCGTGATCAAAGGGGGGGGAGAGTCGACGGGGGAAGAATTTCACAGCGGACAACAACCGACGACGGAGAAGTCATGATCGAAATTCGCTGGCTTTATCGACCCTGGGAGATTCCGGGCGCATCTAAAAGAAAAATTGAATCGATTGCGGGTCGACTGGATGAGGTGTTCGAGACGGATCAAGTCGACGTTTGCTCGGCCGATAGCATCCTCTCGCCGGTGCAACTGCACGATGCGACGATGTATCCCGCAGTGATACCGAGGAGCGTATTGGGAATGCCCCTCGTGCATTATCACTGCAGTCGATTTTGGTCAATACACAGACGCTCGTTTGTCCCCAGCGGCTCGTTGAGCACCAGAGTGTCGAGAGGAAGGATGCATTCCGCGTATAAAGCCGCGTTTAGGATGTTGGAGCGCCCGTCGGTTGCCGGGATCTCCATATCATCGGGTAATAAATCGTGGAAGGAGGAATTTCAAGTGGCGATACAAAAGCTATCCTTGGCGGAGGCCGCTCAAGATGCTCAAGAGAATGGCATGGTGTTATCCTGCCGTGAAACGGAGCGCGCACAAATTATGAGCTTTCTTAGAAAAGCCATATCGGGACTAGTTCAGTCGAATAGCAACGATGGGGGAGAGGAGGAGGAGGTAAAGAATTTGAAGTCATCTCTCTTCATTGCTGGGCCCCCTGGGACAGGAAAAGTGAGTATAGTAGTTGCGTATGATCGCATGGCATCCGTGTTTTTTTATTGGCTTAATGCTTTCGCATGACGCATCGCTAGACCGCATCGGTGAGATCCATCATAGCAGAACTCCAAACTGAACAATACAAGGGTTTACTGCCAGAGTTTAATTTCATAGCTTTAAATGGGATGGAATTACGACATCCTTTCGACGCCTACGTCAAATTATGGGAGGCAATCAGCGGAACGAGAAAAGAACGGCTATCTGCGGGGGACGCCGTTTACGAGCTTGAGAACTACTTTTGCGGTGACCTCCAAAAGGGGGGAATTTCGCATTCAGATAGCGAAGATGAGAGCAGTCAAGTCGACAATAACGGCGATATTTCTGAGCCCCCTGTCACTGTCTTGATGCTAGATGAGATTGACTACTTAATCACCAAGAAGGAGACACTCGTATACAATTTCTTCGATTGGCCTCTTCGAGGTAAGCAAAAAGGAAAAATACATCCATGTTGCGCACAAAACTCATTCTCATCATGCATCTTCTCTCTCGATGTCTCAGCAACCACCGCTCGACTAGTGGTTGTAGGAATATCAAACACGATAAATTTGCCAGAAAAGCTATCTACTCGAGTACAATCTCGCATAGGTGGAGAGCGATGTCACTTCAGGTCGTATAACGTTGAGGATACGGCGACCATTCTCAAGACGAGACTTGGTATGCTGGGCGACAGTCGTGATAACCCTGTATTCGAAGAGGATGCTATTAAGGTAAGAGAACAAGTTCCGTAATCAAGTCTTCGGAATCGCTTACATCGCTGCATCAATTCTGAGTATTCGTCAACGCGGTGTGTGTTACAGTTCGCGGCTCGGAAGACTGCAAATCTATCGGGCGACATACGTAAGGCGTTCCATATGTGTAAGGTTGCAGCTGAAACAGTGTTCGAGGAGTACAGCAGTGGCAAACGGCAACTATCCCAGGGTCGTCCCATGGTTCGGATACATGACGTGCAAAAAGGGAGCAGGGATATGTTCACGTCGATAGTCCTAAAGGCGGTGTCATGCTCGACGGACTACGAAGCACTTTTGCTGATCGCCCTCGGCGCCTTGAAGCGTGGTCAAGATGACAGGAGCTTCCAAGTCAAGGAGATTCTAACAAAAATCGAATCTATTGCCAACGCTTCTGGCGAACCAAGATACATGGATGCGCGACTCTCCTTATCGGATGTGCTAGGAATGGTGAACCGCCTTGGTGATGTAAGCGTGCCGACGATACTAAGCGTTTATCGCTGTACTCTGTTCGATCTTCTCATTTTATTGATTTTTCTCTTCTGTCTCGTCAGGCTGGCGTCATTCAACTGAATACATACATGACCTCGCCATTTCCGTACATATCGACCCATCTTCACTCGTACGAAATCCTTGCCTCTTATAGAGATACGCGTCACAGCAAGCTCGCGGAGAAGCACTTGGCAAATCAAAGACTCTTTTAAACAATATTTAATATGAAATACAAGCGAATACTTCTCTTTAGTACTATGACTCTATGTGGTAAAAAAATCGGCTGATCTCAGCTGGGAAATCATGTCTCTTCGTAATCGACTCTATCGAGGAATAAAGGAACTTCCCCCCCTCCTCCCCTCCTCTCCATAAGCATACGTTGTATCTGCCCGTGATCGATGTACGCGACGAACTCCACCTTCTCGCTCAACTCTTTCGTCCTAGATAGGAACGTTCTATATCGACTGCTCGGGTCATCATCCCAAAAAAAGTTATCGTCCGGTATTCTATTAGTCTCGACGTATCGAATTTGGAACTGACCCAACCAATATTTCATTTCATCCAACCATTCCTCGTCCCGCTTGAGCCGTAATAATATGGCGCCCTTCGTCGCCGTCTGTCTGACCATAATCGCGGACGCGCATATCGGCGACGACGAGGCCCCCGTGGGCAGGTCGTTATCGTCGAGGTTGACCGAATTCCCGACGCAAAGCATTTCCATCATTAGCTGGGGAATGTAGGCTGCCGGGATCCGTCTCTCCAAGTCGAAATCGCGTATCAGGAAATGCTTGGGAAGACGAGATTCGGTTTCCCTCCCACGGACGAGTCGCTCGTCCCCATCCCCACCATCGTCGTGTTGCTGCCTTCGTCTCGCGCCGCCGCCGCCGTGCCTCCGGTGTCCGTTGACATGTCGGCCGTTGGCATTGCCACCGTGCGATATCCTATTCCACACGAAGGGACAGTGATTCTTCACCTCTAGGACCTCGACGGTGCCGTTTCCGTGACAAATGATCGCATCCGGCGACGCGCCGATCCTTACGCCTTGCAAATTCGGATCGTCCATCCCGTTCCCGTCGAACATCGCGCCGCACATTCCGACTTCCCTAATCACCGTCCTGTCGTCGATGCCGTGAAAAAAATTCAATGCCGTGAGTATCGACGTCGCCTCCTGCGCGTTCCCCCACGCCATCCTCGTTCGTATCGGCGATGGCGACATCGATGTCCGATCGTCGCTCGTGTGCATCAACTTCCGTCGGTAGAGATCGCGTCGCGTAAGGCTCGGTATGTACTTGGCGGCGAAGGGAAACGGTTTCGTGCGTATCGAGCTATCGACGCGCAGGGACGACGACGGTATCCACACCCGATCGGACTCCTTCGAACCGGGCCTCCAGGAGGACCAGACGAATTCGCGATTGCCGACGCGATCGTCGTCGTATTCGTCCCCGTCACGATCACGGCGATCTCGTTCGCACAACGTACGTTCCAATCCCGCGAGGCTCTGATCGCCGTCCGGGCATTGTCTCAGCCTATCCCAAGCGCTCGTGCCACCCCGTTGCAAGCTCTTGGGTATGCCGAGGAAATTGGCCGCCTTGGGCTACATGCAGAACGGCGAACGAGGGACGAGGTTAATCTATCCATCCCGCGGACGTCTATGCGAAAGAGGGCCCACGGGCTACACGAGAGCATGATCACTCATCACAAATCATCGTCGACTCTCACCTCCAGGAATCCCAACGCCGAAGAGCACTGCGACGTGGTGCAACGACCGGCATGCATGTGATCCCACTGCCAGCTATCCTGTCGAAAGAACCGCACGTGTTCCCTGCTCGGCAATTCGGATATCATGGACGGCGGTGGCAATGGACGAAAATTCGGATGACAGCGCAAATGGGACATGGTTATGGCCCGCCAGTGCACGTCGGGGATGTTCCCAGTCCTCGGTATCGTTAGTAGCGATTTCCCCGCATTGTTGTCGTCGTTTTTTCGATGATTCGACTTCTTCTTCTTCCTCGTCGTCATCGTCTTCGTCGTTTTCGTTGATGATTGTAATGAGGACGACGGGGCGGACGTCGACGACGCCATTCCCGATGCGACGACGGACGATCCGCGTTGCGTGCCATATACGATCTCATCCCCACCGTCGTCATCCTCCTCCCCTCCGCCGGCGGGTGAATTCGATAGCACCACCGCACCACCGCCTCCCACGCACGACGACGACGCGCCCGAGTCCTTAATTCGACACCTCGACCGACGGATGCTGTCGTGACGTGCGCCCGGAACCTGCGACGGCACGAGCGCATACGTCGACGACGACGCGGTCATGACGACGACGATGGCGAGGTGGATGCCACCACTTCTTAGTAGGAGTATGAACGGGACGATGTGGCGTAGTATCATCGGGTCTCCGCTCGATCTAGGTAGGTATTCTCGTTGTTCGCTTCACACATGGTCCATGGTGGCGGCGTCGGTTTCGGCGTGGCACCGAGGAAGGAGTCGGGCGAAGGCCAGGCGTATTATTCTTCTTGGCGGGAAAAGAATGGCGGGCCGGCCGGCTGCGACGTCATCGCATCACCAGCACCATGGCGCGAATGAGGGCTCAACACAACATTCTCAATATCTCTCTCTCTCTTGAATATATATCGAACAACACGATACTGCCGTTGCCAAGCGATAGAGAACGCCGGAACGATAAGGTGACCCGCCGTGGATCGCAAGCTCTACCTCTATACGTTGGCGACCCTGACCAAACGAGAGAAAAACTAACGTCGAATAAACCGGGCGATTGTATCGTTGATCGTTGCGCATGCTCGAGAGCATCATATTTTATAATATCTGCACGCGCACCACACTCAACGATGACCGATAAGAAGACGAAGCCGTACCACCAAGGTAGGCGATAATAATCCCCTCGAGTTTCCCCCCTCCATTTATTTTCTTATCCTCGGTTCCTCTCAATCGCGCGCATTCCGTATCCTTTCCCCCCCTCGTCACATATATACACGTCGTTTTTACTTCTTTTCCGTTTATCTCTCTCCGCGCATCTCCCAAAAAGGCCACGACGTCAAGTCCCTGGCGATAAATTTCGCAACGATCCTTCTGTTCCTATTGCCATTCGCTCTATATTTTGACGACGGGGATAAGGCGAAGTACTACGCCGGGATCGTCGTCGCGTTTTTTGCATTGGCCGTGGTCCTGCCGCCGTTCGGTTGGATGAGGCCGCACCCCTACACCGACCTACCGGGGAACCAGCCATTGCGTTTCCGGAAGGATAATTAACTATGATATCATGCATTGTGGCATCGGGAAATTCCTTACTGAAGGTCGCTAGTAATCCGAAATGGACGTCGATGGTGTCGTAATAGACACCATGGGAGTGGTTATTTTAGGATTTAAATTTTTTTTTGGGGGGGGGAGGGAGCGGAGATGAACGATTGACACTGGCTCAGACAGTAATTCGGCATCTGAAATATTCCTCCATGAGCCGGAGCGGGTCGTAGGATGTATTGCGATCATGTCATGATGAACTACTTGAATTTCATCAATTAGACGAAAAAAGTATGTTATTTATTTCGTACCTATGCTTACTTCTCATGTTTGAATCGAATGATGGCATATTGGAATGATCTTCTCGTCCTAGCACAAGATATCTGGGTCGTATTTACTGCATACCCTTAACAGCCTGTTCGATATCGATCGAGGTTTTAGTCCACGCAGCGCCCATCCCCACACCGATCCCAAACGCGGTGACGGCCTTACGCGCTCCCCCCCTACCCCCCCGAGCCAACACGATGCTAGCGAGTCCACCGATGACCAAGCCGGCCGAAACATACAGAATACCCCTCTCGGACCCTTGCTTTAGGATATCGGATATGACATGAGTTCGACTTTGTTCTGAAGTTGACATGATAGAGCGCGGGAATTGATACGCCCACAAGTCTTACGTCTAAATGTAACCGCCTACTCTGAAAAGAAGCAAAATAAGGTTGAATCAAATTGCTCAGTTTTTGATATTCCATTGAAATGATTAATCGATATGCAGCACGATGGAATGAAATAGGGTAGGGAGGAGGCGTGGATGGCCGTGATATTTGTTCGCGTCATGTAATTTAAGGATATCGTACCCATAAATATTTACGCCGTTGATCGTTGAGAATCGACGAAACGCTCCATGCAAACGACGAGTCCATACAAACGACGGGTGCCGTCGAGGCACTCATCGATTGACCGTATCCGGATGGAGGGCGGCGGCGGTGACTGCTTCGTGCCGAATTCGTACGGCGGATGTCATTCGCTGCCTTCGTAACATCCAGATGAGTAGACGCTACCTAGCCACCTTACACGCGGCGTTGCATCATCTCCGGGAGATTGCGACGAGCCGCCCATTTCCTTGTCCGCTAATTATTAATAAGCGTTGAAACTCACTCACCCAAAGTCCCGTTCCTTCTCTCTCTCTCGCTGAAGCCGGAATTGTGTCGATGATCTTGAAAGGGCCCTATTGGCCGGCGCGCGGTGCGAGTACTCTGGTACACATATCTATCACTTATTTTATCTACTTCTTGGCACAGAACAGAACAGAACAGAACAACTACATACTAGTTGGCAATAAGGGACAAAGAGGGACAAAGGTACAGTGAGTCTGAGGGAAAAGGGGGCCGCCCTGCCATCTCCTTCTCCTACATTGCGCGCGCCATCCTTGTCCTCCCTCTATCACTCACAGTCCGTGTTCCTATTGCTATTAATGAATACAAATAATTATACAATAGTCTTGATTTCTAAATGTATAAGCTATAATATTATGTATTGCTGCTGCTATCATGGCTAAGTCCTCGTACTCAACCTGGAAGAACGGCTCACCATTCTTGATGCCGAGTTGTGTGATGATCGACTTCACCGTGGTGCAACAGGTCATGGTGGTAGGTGTTCTTGAGGATCTGCCACGTCTTGAAATGCCCGTTGATCGTCTCTTGGCGAGATTGCGCACGAGACTGCAATCCCTTGTTGGCAACGGGGTTGCACAGGTTGTCCAGGCACTTGATCTTGTTGGATGCACTGACGTAGCCATTCTCGGCCTTGACGCGCTCGCCTGGCTCAAGTAAGTGGCGGAGGACCTTGTTAAATATCTTGATGTCCGTCCACGCACCGGCGGGGTACGGTCCATTGATCCACACGAGGTCCCCCCTAAGGATACTCACCCCAATCTTGTATCAGAGGGCGGACTTCCCTGAGTATTTGTGGGACGCAAAGGTGTTCCCTGTGATTGCAGCCCCTGTCTGCGGGATCCGAAAGTCCATCCCGTCGATGGACATCAGGCGGTCGTTGTAGATGTTGCCTTCCTTGCGCCTTTCAAAGTCGACTTGCAATGTAGAGAGGAGAGGGGGGGGAGGAGGGGTCAAGGAGGGTTAGGGGACTTGAGTATACGACATTCACGGTGTGACTCACAGGACTGGAAGAATTTGCATTGTCAACAAACAATGCAGAGGGAGGGTGGGATGAGATGGAGGGTAGGACGAGATGGAGGGTGGGCCCATGATCCGAAATACAATAAAAACACACACAACAATAAACCACCACCTCGAGCTCGAGATCGGAGACGGCCTCAATGTAGGCCCAGACCCATTTTTGGTAGGTCTTTGGATCAATGGCTCCGCCGGACCTGCCGGCTGCCGCACACCTCTGAGCTTGCAGAGGGTAGGCTTTCATGAAGTGAAGCGCCCAAAGCAGATGATTCGGGCGGCAGCCCTCTGGATGAAGAGAGAGCTCGTTGAGGAGGAAACAGAGGTTCTCATTGACAACCAATCTCATCCCAAAGAGCTCGCGAAAGATGCAAGCCTCCATTGCTCTGGGCTAATCCTTCCGGGGGATCCTATTCATGATCACCCGGGCAGGGGGCATGAAATCAGAGAGGTTGTAGGAGGATCCAATGTCACTTGACTCGTCCGTCTCCATGGTGGCAAGGTAGTAGAAGTCGGCTTCGATGGTCGCGGCCATGTCAACGGCAGGTGAGGAGGCAAATTGTGTTGGAGAGAGAGGTAGGTGCCATGTGCCTCTCTTCTTTTTCTGGCAGGCAGGAGCATGCTGGAAGGGGAAAAAATCTGTTCATTGTGATCTTGTCATTTGAGTCACTGCTCTTGTTTTGTACCAAAGATTTTACGTAGGATTATACGACTTAGTTAATTGCATGATAATAGTTATTGTATGGGGACAAAAATGAAAAATTATCAGTGTCTGCCAACTTTTATTGTGCCAACTTTAATCTATGGCAGAAATTGTGCCAGAGATTTTGGACGTAGCATGTTTTCTACGAATTCCTATTGTAGCAACTGCCAGAGATAATCGCTGGCACAAATCGTGCCGGCTTTAATCTGTGGCTCGATTTCTGCCACAGATCAAAGTTGGCACGATTTGTGCCACAAATTAAAGCTGGCACGATCTCTTTATTTTTCTCTCATCCTGCTAATACTATTAGCGAGATGTGTCCAAAAATGTAATACTAGACTCCGAGCAATGACAATATAGAAGGCAATGGAAGCGTCAGGGGGGAAAAGGTGTGTTTGCATGTGAAGAGAGCACATCTACGTCTCATAAAAACACAACCCATATCACCCCCCTCTGCCCCCTTTGTCCACCAATGTCCGGCGTTGAGGTCAAGGTCAAACCTTGGGGAAAAGTCGACAGAGCCGCACCCCACAAGCTTGTAGTCAACGGTCTTGTTGATATTGAAGACACTCATTTGAGACTATCAACAACGTCCATGAACGATTCTTCCCACATTGCGAGCTCCGCAACTTCAGGTGCAACTTTGCCAAATTCTCCCAACATTCAACCTCAACGCAGGGCTTGAGGGGGCTCAATGGGCCAACTACAAAGACGGTTCATATCATGTTTGTTCATTTCTTTGCTGATTGTTGTTTATTCATTGCCACTAACCATGCCTCTGTTTCTCCCCCTCGCTGTTTCAGCATAAACCAACAAACCCGGCAATCTCAACGACACCAATGATGCAAACAATCCCAGTGATGGCAACGACGCCAAACCCTCCTCGTGTTTTACATCCCTTATTCTACATAGGGATGGGTAGTAAAAATAATGCTTGAGTGTATCAAGAAAAATGGATCACCACCATGGCAAAGCCGATCGACGGGTCTAGCAGCATGGCTTTGGTATTAATAGCTGCCCCCCCCCCAGCAACCCCTTTGCAATGAGTTTGTTGAGGGCTGCTAATCTATTGACATGGTGATGAGGAACTGATCTAATTTATGGGGTCTATTGTGTTAGAACAAGATTGTTGTGAATAATTGGTAATAGGTAAGATTGTGTTTGGATTTGGATAACCATTGGATCTCTCACTATTAGAAATAGGGATATTAACACACCCTTGCAAGTGCATGCTTGGCTTGAGTGTTGGTTGAGTGTCAATGTGAAGTGAATCATTGTAGGATCATGGGATCTACTTTGATGAGAAGTGAAGAAAGGTCAATGAAATGGTGACAAATGTTCATTGACGAGGTAGAGTGTCCTTGACGTAGAAAGGATGAACTGCTTGATGAAGTTTTCTGGATGAAGTTTGCTGGCATAATACTCTGATTGTCACTGCCACAACGCCAGAGATAGAGGAACTGTCAATGTGCGTTGCGGCATTTGAGCCAATGGAAGCATTGGTCCATCGATTTGGATGCCTTGGGTGTCATTATGCCCATTGTGAGACCTTGGGCAATTATGTTGTTGGTGATGACCATGATGCATTTGTGTTGTGGGTGGCCCATTTTTTGAAGTGTGGTGTGAATGGGAACGGCGAGTTTGCTACCGTAACAAAGAGCAGCAAGTTTGGATTCTGAGGCTGATGACATTCATGTTTGATGATGGACGATAACGTGAGTATAGCAACATAATTTAATGTTTCATTGTCATGGTTCATGAGGTACAAATGTGCTGATGCACGACTTTTGCCGCCAGATTCAGAGAGGTAAGATGCGTTGGTGTGAACGGCAAGAATCACGTCACATGCTTTGTAGCAAATGCTGGCATTGGGATGTGTGGCAACGTAATCGAGTAATTACATGCATGCGTGAAGAGCCCCTGATTCTCACTAAGAACATATGTTACATCTACTCACGCGTTACATCTACTCACGAGAGCTTAGACGGACA
>JALLBA010000269.1:0-22439 GCA_036939675.1 Cyclostephanos invisitatus | reverse complement strand
TCGCATGGGCCAGCCAGAGAAGGATTAGGCGATGGGAGAAGCGCATGGGGCCGGTCGTCGATGTTGGTTATCGCGCAGTTTTTCTATGTTGTTGTGTCGCCTTTTGTGGATGTTGTTGTGTCGCCTTTTTTGGATGTTGTGTCGCCTTTTTTGGATGTTGCGCACGGTTTTCTGAATCACGAGTTAGGTTTGTGTTAATGCACAAAACTAATTTTGGGGACGAAAAGTATGTGCAACACAAACACAAATCACATTTTGTGTTTGTGTTGCAAAAACACAAAATTAATTTTGGGAACGCTCCAATATGGACTAGTCATGCTGTGATTATATTATAGAAAATATAATATGCAATAATACTATCTGCATTCGGCGAGAGAGGCTCAGCACTTCCTTCGCAATGTCGAAGCTGTCGAGCAAGTCCCCTCTTTCTAATCGCCCCCGGCCCAGATGGAGACCTTCCGACGAGAGCACATCATACCCAACAAGATAGTCCACCGTCCACCACCACCTATCGTAGATTTTGGAAACCCTCCTGCAGTTACTTCTCCCACCCATCGAACGAATTCCAGACAAGACAACTGCTCCGCACTTGCTCGGCACCTCTACTCCCACATTAGATGTCTACAATTTAATACGAAAGCAGAGGCTGCTGAGTGGTGCCGTTCGCACATCGCGATTGATATCATTTGGTCTCAAACAAAATCTCCCTAATGAACACGGCAAGCACCAAATTATGCCGCCTATGTGCAGCCAAACGCATGGTCCTCGGCCATAACTTCAACCATCAACATCGGAGTAAAAAGATCTTGAACCTCAAAGACAAATTGATAGGGGTTTGTTCTTGTTAGACGAGGTTCCTACGGTTCTCGCGATCCGACTAGGAAGGGGGGCTCTGATGAGGGTGAGGAAAAGCCCGAAAGCCAGATCTGGTGGGCTATTGTGTACGGGGGGTTGTATTTTTTTGCGGGGCCAGTAGACATTCGGGTGTTTGGCTTTACCCCACGGGGGTAAATTCTCTGAGGGGGCAGTTAGGGGCTTCTTGGATATCTTTCCACTGGGGGGTCCTTTCCGAAGCACGCCTGTGGTATACTAGGCTTCCCTTTTGGATGATTTATTAAGATTTTTTGTATTCCTGCATTGAAAAGTCAATTATAAATCTTAATAAATCCCACAAGCACGTAAGGTGTTGGAACCCTCATCGCTTAAACCTTCCTCCTCCTTTACTGCAAAAAATGCATTTTAGTTGTAGGCTAAAAACTCGATAGCTCATTCTGTGTTAAGCCCTAACCAAATCGGAAAATCATAATAGGATACTATTGCTATTGGGTGACTGGAACGGTGGCCTTAAAAATGGAGGAACGCACAGCGGGTACGGAGCAACAGATCATGATGTAACTCCTCCGCGAGCCACGAATGCTAACAATCTCGTGTTGTTATATTGTCGTATTGATGTATTGTTATGTTGGTACTAAACATACTGGTGCGACACAAGTTTACTTCTATGACTCATGATCCATGAATCTATTTCGTATGACTGATGAATTTGTCAATCACAATTCATTAATAATTGGTGGAATATTGTAATTTATTGATGGTTTTGAAATCCCTCGCGAATTAGTCATCCACCGCGCGGGAGTGATCAAATCATATCTTAGACGTCATCGATGACAATGCATCCGCGGCCGCCATAGCCACCCGCTCGTCCTCGTCGGGCTTGACGCCGCTCACCCCCACGGAGCCCACGCACTCCCCGTTAACGATGATCGGCACGCCGCCGCGCATGAGCACGAACGGCGCCGAGAGCAAAGCCGACCTGCTGCTCCCGTCCGATACGTTTGCCGAGTCCTCGAGGATGCCGGTCGGCTTGCAAAACAGGGCCGCCGTCCGTGCCTTGCCGACGGCGATCTCGTACGACGCCGGGAAGGCGTCGTCGCACCTCTTGACGAGTAGCGGCACGCCGCCGGTGTCGGACACCGCTATGGTCACCTTCCATTGATTCTCCGATGCCAATTTTTCGGCCGCGTTCATCGCGACCTGGGCGGCCGAGGACGTGAGGCGGGTGGTCGATTTCAATAACATCGAATCGGACATGGCGAGGACGTGAGCTATTCCTCTCTTCTGCCCTTGGAGCGTATTTGAGATTTGTGGTGCGAAGCCGTAGGTCGATGCGATGGAGCACAACGACAGCAGCAAGATGAACGCCTTGATGAATATTCTCCCCCCGCCTGTCTTTAACATTGCCGTCTTTGCTATGGTACGAAGCAGCAGGCCCACACCGATCGGCAGCGGGATGATTTCGTTCTCATGAGGTGCGCTGGGAGTGAGGGCGCGCGCGTACGGACTGGAGTACGATACTTGTTCCTACATGTAATGGTACGAGAACTAATACCTAGTGTTACATCAATACATGGCGGGAACAGTTCTATGCTCGACGACCGAGAAGAGAGAGAGAATAAAACAGGGAGGGAGGTCTGATCAAATAATATCGTAATAAGGATAGACCTCTAAATACGATTGCTTTGGCCTTTTCAACCTGGCGAGCGGGCCGTGAAACACACCCGGAATTGCACTTATTGCACGCTCTGCGTGTTGGGGATAGACGGATCCGACGACCGCCTCGCCGGCGGCTGAGTAGTAAAAGTTAATAGGCCATAAAAGCAATGAGCCTCATCCTCATCCTATTGCAGCGAATCGCATACTATTGAAAAGATGATTAAACAAAAGGGCAAGATTAGGATCAGGCATCCTGTGTCTTCTGCCATAACTGTTACAGCCCTTGTGCTATTTGCTGTTGTTGTTCCAGCAATAATTCACGTGTACAACAGTCATGGTGCCACGCGAGGATTATGGGCCAATATTCCCTACGATCCTGTCCACCCTCGTCTCAATGGGGACGTCGATGGCCAAGGGGGTGTGAAGCAACAAAACGATGAAAAACGTGATTTCAACGAACATGCCCTTCAGCTTTACATGCACAGGCGACGCATGGCCCTGATTAACGAGTCCAACGTTTTGAATTATCGTAGTGTATACCACCACTTCGACGATGACATGGAGATGACGGTGAGGGAGGCGCCGTGGCTTGTGGGCATTGGAGCGTACTGTCCGTATCACAACTCATCCACAAAGGACCAATTCCTGAAGATCTTCACCGAGCCAGGGAGGGGGGATATACTGTCGGGAGAACACTGGGGAACTGTGTGCTGCGCGATGCGGGGCTTCTTCGAGACGGGAGGGATCAAGAGGCACGTATTGATGCATCCGTTCGATTCGAATTGGGGAGAGTTCTCGGATTATGTTCCAGGACGAACGACGGATTGGGGTTATCACAGAGATTGCCGGGAGGAGGGCGACGATGACAATGGTGAGGCAAGGAAGTTTTGGGAGTACCTCAACCATACCAACCTATCGGCTGTATTCACGGTCCAGCATCAATGGTTCGACCACCCGAAGGTTCACTCAGTGCCACTGGGCCCAATGGGCTCAGAAGTGGTCGGTGCCCTCCATGCGTACCCCAACATGTCCAACCGCACGGAGCTCCTGTTCCTCAGTAATTCAGACTACGAACACCGCGTGAATATTACGCGGCGAGTAATATCCAACTTTGACGGCTCAATTTCGAACAGGTACAACGACGGGTCAGATTACTTGGAGCTGCTTCGAACTTCAAAGTTCGTGCTTTGCCCGAGCGGTATGGGATGGGACACTTACCGTGCTTGGGAGGCGCTCGTGTTGGGAACGATACCGATCCTGGAGACATATTACCGGAGGGACGGTTTCTATCGGGTATTCGCCGACCTGCCAGTTCTGTGGGTAGATCACTTCGACAACGTAACGCCGGAGTTACTGGAACGTGAATATCCGAGGATACTCTTGGGGGCAAAGGAGTACGTATTTGAAAAGCTAACGAATCAATGGTGGATCGACCTGATCAATAGTTATCGCTTTCCAAACGATGCAAGACGAATTGCCTTCTAACGAGGGCAGATATGTGTCTGATGCTGATGACTACTATTTACTGATGAAGATCTCGTCAGCGTGACGACGGAGGGATGAAGACTAGATTTATGTGGTGGATTGGACCTTACGGCAGTCGTCCTCCTACATTACACGGCAATCGATGTGTAAGTGACATTAACGGGTGTTCAATCTGCTATGATAGCAATGGTGGCGACCATCGCAAGGAGTAGATGGGGTGGGATGGGGGGATGCCGACAGCGTAGTCGTTGTGTGGACGGGGGGAGCAATTGTGAACCCATTCAGGAGATTGTGGTTGTGGATGCAATCGGAATTTGGACTGTACTTTGCAGCCAGCGCGGCAGTGTTGGCGAAGAAGAGGTGCAGGTAAAACGATTCACGAAAAGATATTCAACGCGTCGATTCGAGCCAATAGAATGATCTTGCAGTTTAACTTCATTAGAAGTAATTTAGCTTTCAGTTTTAAGGTGTCATTTTACTTTGAAATTTGCTGCGTGTTTTTCTCTATAGCAAGGATAACCAAATTTCTTTTTCACATCCAGTCGGTAAATCCTCATGGGGATATTTACTTCTTCTTTGAGGACAGTTCCTTTAACATTGTCAGAATCCCATACGATGCCTTGCGATATGTAGGGGCGGGGGCGGGAGGGCTGGTCAAATAATCGTTGGTTACACCTCTAAAAAACGATTTCTGTGGCCCCTTCAAGCGGGCAGGCGGGCCGTGAAACAACACCGCCATAAAACCCGAAACGAGCGTCAATAGGCGATCTACAACTTCTTACGATGCCATGCTAGGAGTAGTGTCTAGAAAAGTATCTAATGTAACCAGACATTTACCAAGGAATTTGCAATCCATCCTCGCAGTTGATGAACATTCCGGTCTCGTCCATCCCATTCCTAATTACCTCGTACAGTACCCTCTTAGCCCCCACCCTCGGATCAACGGCACCCTCGACGTCCCAGATATGCTCGTACTTCTTCGTCATTTCGGTCCTGTTGAATCCAGGATGCAATAGCAATACCGAGTATCCCATTCCCTTCACCTCCTGCGCGAGCAACGCCCCGGCCATGTTACACGCGGCGCGACTCATGTGATGTCCGTAATCGCCGCCGACGTCCTTATTCTGCGTCGAGCGCCATTCGACGCTTCCGGCCTGGGAGGTGATGATCACGAGCTTGGCACCGTCGGCCAACGCCTTCGCGTTGATCAGGGCGCTGTTCATGCGAAGCGGACCGAGCGCGCATATGTTGATTTGTTTGAGCTGTTCGTCGAAGTTCAACGTATCATCCTTCACGAGCTGTTTTGGGTGATGATTCGTTTTGGTAACAATATTGTAACATGGATGCATGAGCGTGTTTTGATAGGGGTAGGCGAGTTGAGATAAAACACCATCAAAAGACGATCGGAATGAGGTTACACATCCATCTCTTACCTCTTGCGGTTCGTAGAAGTATCCGCTACGATAAAAAATGAGACCGATTGTTTTCATTTTTTTGAGTCGAAGAAGAAAAAAATGGGAAAATATCAGAAAGAGTAAGAGGGATGCATTCATTTGGTAGTACGTGGCACTCGTCGTCGTTCGCATCACCATCGTCGTCATCATCCGTCCGTGCATCATCAATCCATCGTCGGGCGGTCACGCGTCGGCCGCTCCCCCACCCCCCCCCCCACCCCCACGCAACCACCAACAAACTAACTCACGCGTTGTTGATCACCACGTCCAACGCGCCGCCATCCCCCTTGACGCGCCTCGCGACCTTCCTCACCGCCTCGTCGTCGACGACGTCCACGCCGGAATACACGTTCCACTTTCCGACGAGTCGTTCCAATTCCGTCGAGCTCGAGCGGCACACCACGATGGCGGTGGCGCCGATGGATACCAATTCGCGGACGATGGCCAGTCCGAGTCCGCGATTCCCGCCGGTGACGAGCACGCGCTTCCCGGATAGATCGTTCCCGTCGAAAACCGATTCGATGTCCAGATAGCGCCGATTATTCTCGGTTCGGGCATTCGCGTACCGCGCGACCTGATCGGCGATGGAGTGAGTGCCGCCGCGCGTCTCGTCGAAGTCGCCGGCGGACGCGGACATGGCGAATTGGGACGCGGAGACGATGACGGGGGATGTGCGACGGGGGATGCGCGAGGTGAAGGCGATGGCGCGACCGAGGAGGTGAGATGCCGCTAGCGCTAGTAGTAGTGGGATGGAGGTCGGGACGGCCTTCATGGTGTTGATGATGCGATGACGGCGATCACTTTGATCTCTTCGCGCCCCTCGCGATCTTTGACACGCGTCAGCTCAAATAATTGGGTGATGTCAGACGAGAGAGGAGAGCCCACATCCCACAGAGCGAGGACTCCCCATTGCCCCCCCTTCGATTGCGCTCGTTGAAGATCATTTTTTTACTTAGGAATAGTACATTAGTGCGGTACGATAGTATTACATATATTGAACAAATTTTTTTGGGCGCGGACCAAAAACACCATGCGACATTCTCTCTTTTATTCACTCTCTGTCATACTGCACACACAACAACATATCATGTGCAACGTAGACTCAATATGAGGGGCGCAACCCCGAGAGACGAACGACAATGAATAATATATCAGGCATCATGACTATGGGGACGTCATCCCACGATATCGACGTCGATGACGTCCATCGCCGATGCGATCACGGCCACGTCGATGACGATGCGATATCGCGCAAGGCCGAGGCGATCCGTCGTCTCCTCCTGCCATCGCCGTCGTCGTCGTCGTCGTCGTCGTCGTCGTCATCGTCGTCCGCGGAGGACGTCGTGGACCTTTGGAAATTGAGGGAGATGGCGATATCGGAGCACGGACTCGTCGACGGTGAGTGATGTCGTGTTGATTTGTGCCCCTCCCCTCCTCTCTTCCCCCTCCCCCACCGCGTCCCCCTTCCCGTTGGTGCCCTCCCAACCCCGGGGCTCGAGAGAGGGGGGGGATCGACTTTCAAATCCCCCCCCTCCTACTGTATCCCCCCCCCCCCCCAATAGTTTCTTCGCTTTCTCAATTATTAATCGTCGTCTCCCATCCTCCCCCCCGTCTTATTCCGTCACATTAAATTTATCGTGCACTAAAAAAATCAACAAAATTACAGACTCGCTGAGGAAAATGGCATGGCCCAAGCTCGTTGGCATATCGTCAATGTCGCCCATACCGCCGCCCTCGTCGTCCTCGCCTGACCGTTGTCGATCCTATCAACGACGACCCCGTCGCGATGACGACATCGACGATCGGTCCATCTCCGCTTCGACCCCCCATCCAGCCGCCCTCCCATCGTCCTCCTCCCTGTCATCGCCGACGTCGATGATACCCCGCGACGTCGAGGTGCTCGCCAAAAACAACAACAACGCGATGCCCACGTCCGATCCGTCCCCCGATGCAGAGCAGATCGAACGGGACGTATCCCGAGCCACGTGGCACCTATTGTCGGGATCGCAGAGATCGCGCAACTTCCAAATGAGGAACAAGCACAGGCGTCGCATCGTGTCGTTGTTACGGAGGAAACAGCGTAGGTTGGGGGATTATATCAATTTGGTATTGACGATGAGTTGCCACGACCGCGGCCGCGACGACGACGATGTGGAGGATCACGACGACGATGCGGATAACGAAGTGGACGGTATTCGCGACCGAAACGGGGGGGAGGGGGACGTAGGGCTGAGGTACTATCAGGGTTTTCACGACGTGGGCAGCATCGTCCTATCGGCGCTCGGTGGGGTCACGACGTCCGCGATTCCGACCGTGGGTCACGGTACCGCATCATCCTCTGCCGCCATCGTCGACGATCGCGACGAATGCGTCGACCCGCTCCGCTCGACGCACGCGACCGCCTCCTCCATGGGACTCGACCTGGCGTGTAGGGTTCTGCTGCGATTGTCGAGATCGCACTTCCAGGACGCGATGCGATCGAACTTCCTAACCCTCCAGGCGGCTTTGAGGCTGATAATCATGCCGCTCACGGCGGCGTTTGATCCGGAGCTCCATTCCCACCTCCACGATTGCGAGATGGAGCCGTTCTTCTGCCTGAGCTGGGTGATAACGTGGTTCGCGCACGACGTGCGCGATACCGCATTGGTCAAGCGACTGTACGACTTCTTCATCGTGAGTCATCCGCTGATGTCCGTGTACGTGAGCGTGGCCATGATGATACACCCGTTGAATCGCATCGAGGTCCTCGGTGCCGATTGCGACTTCGCGTGCGTACATCACGCGCTCGCGGACCTGCCCAAGAATTCGAGCAACGTCGGGTGGAAGTACTTACCGGGAGAGGGGGGGGGAGGGGGGAACGACAACGCCGGGTACGTCACGGGGGATGACGACGACGCGAGTTACGATCCGAGCTTGCAGGATCAAAGCATCGACGACGATGGCAACGGCAGTCTCGTGTTGGGTTCGGGAGGAGGGGCGATGTCATCGAGGAATAACGTCGGCGGATGCGGAAGTGCGAGGGTTCCATTTCAAGAGCTCATCGATCTGGCCGTATCGTTAATGCACAAGATCCCCCCGCGCAACTTGATCAACCTGGCTAGGCGATATCACACGGAAATCACCCTCCGACCCCTCATGGCCCAATCATCGTCCATCGCCCTCCTCCAGCCCCCGCCGTCGTGGGCCCTGGCGTCGACCGCCGAATCGGATTGGGCAATACGTCGAAGGATGCACAACGAGGGGTTCGGATGCGCGACCAGGAAGCTGAATCGTCATCAACGCAAGAATAGGCTCAAGCTCGGGCCGGTCGGCTACGGGATCCCTTCCCCATCATCCCATGGCGGAGCCTACTCCGCGACGTTGAAATCTATCGACCACGTACGCGCCTCTCGTTTTCTGCGACTCGAGGGATCTTCCGTCCACGCCTTAATAGCCTCGGGGATGGGCCCGGACGGATTCGCCGAGGCGAGGAAGTTGCGCGAGAAACGACGGTTGATGGTGCGAAGTTTGGCCGTCGTGGTCGTTTCGGTCATGGTCGCGCTGGTCAGAAAACACTACTCGTGGCGACCGCTCTCTCATGTATCTTCCTCGTCGTCGAATCGAATGGAGTCGCTCGAGGACATAGTATCGGAGACATCGTCAAGTGAATCTGATTCCGCCCTCGCCGACAGCAATGTTGATATCACAAGCAACATATATGAGACGTCATCGGTTGGAGAGGGCGGGCGTAGTGTCCTTGATGTGACGACGAGAAGTGGCAGTGAGATGGAAGTCGAGGTTGGATCAAAGAGAGATCAGAAGAAAACGTTGGACCTATGTGTCAATGACAAAGTGAGTTGTTTTTTCCTTAACCAGGCTTGATGTTGTAAAGTAACCGTTGTTTTCTAATTAACTTGACTGGTGTTCATACGTGTTAGACTATCATAGGCGAGGGTATTTCTACCGCCATCGATGTGAAAGTGGAACACATGAGTGACTTTGACAGCGACAGACAGAAGGAAGTGATAGTAGATGCGGGAGTAAAAATTTTTATGAAATTAGATAGCGAATTTCAAGTAGGAGAATCGGTGGATGGGCTACTTACAACCTCCTCAGACTCTTCAAATGCTACGCTTTTAGCCCTTGTCAAGAGTTCGGCTCTTTTTATGAAGAACTTAACTGCGCTGCATGGTAAAACTCGGGAGCTTCACTTGGATGAGCTGCGGCGACAAATTGAGTTTTTTGTTATGCAGCTCGTGTACCTATGGCAGATGGGATTGCAACAGACTAGAGCAAGATGGTCGAAGATTGTGCCAGTTTTGGTGAAAGGAGTGCAAAGTGGATGGCAACAGATCAAGGTGGGCCTTTTAAAGGTTTCCCAAACTATTGAGAGAGAGCTCGTACTGGAGCTGGAGGGGGTGTCCATGGATTTGGATTGGGCAGAAGGCGCCAGAAAGATATGGAAAGAACAGGAGTTGGTGGTTAAAAATCATGGAAGGTTGATTTATTCCGTAATTTTGAAGTTGGGGAAGAAAGGTATTAACGGCGATACACATCAGGAGGGGTGAAGAGGGGTGGTGATATTGGGTATGCTCTCGTAAATTCCTGTGGCAGATACGCACATCGAAGCATGTAAAAATTCTTGTCAAATTGGATTCCAATCAAACACAGTTCATCGCCGCATGTGGTCAGACTATGGATGCTATCAAAGGTTAAAGGATCAGTCGAATGATCATCGCTATGGCCGACCGACCAAGCATGTGCGAGGCCTTCTTAATTTGTCCAGCTTTGATTAATGTATGTATAACTTCCATTTATTCATGTTGCATATACCTAAACAGTGTCCCCGCATCCTGACAGTGGGCTGTCGTAAGTCCCTATCTAGGTGTCAGGAACTGATTCGAAGTCGAAGGTAACACTCCTTCTCAAGGAGCTCGAGCATTTTCACAATGGGGCTAAACTAATCCATGTTACCAGCCATGAACGCCTCAAGCAGGCTCGACGAGAATCCGCTGAGCATCACCACTCCCTCTTCGTTCTTCTTCACGGGCACACCCTGCGTTGGGCGCAGGTTACAGAACACAATGTGCGGGGCGGACGGGTACCCCGCATCCTGCCACCTACGAACCAATGACCCGTGTGCAGTCTCCCAAGACGTTGCCATATACCCGCGTGCCTCGTTGAACTGCATGTCGCTGAATACTTACAAGGCGGCAGCTCGCTTCGGTGGCAAGGCATGCTGGATGCACAATTCAAGCAACAATTCCATGACTGCATCAAAGTTGGTGCTGTCACCCCATTCCATACTCCTCACCCACTTCACCCGCTTAGCCAGCCCTCCTTCGGGCACTTCGCCGGCGGCGTGGTCTGGGATGATCGGAACCGTGAGGAGTTGGGGCTGCTCATGGAACGTGAACATTTTACCAAAGAGGGGACTGTCTCTTGGCGCGGACTCGGCTAGCAGTAGCGATAGCGCAATGGCGACCTCCATGGGCTCGCCTTCCATGGAATAGCTAACGTCGCAAAGAGGAACAATCAACTCTTCATCATCCTCGCTCGAGCGTGCCCGAATGAGGCGAGTCGCTACACCATGCCACTGGAGGTCCCCCTCGACCGAGTCCGCCTTGGCGCTCGTAATGACTGTGTGCGGAAGGAGTGCGCCACAGTGAACTTTCGGCTTTTCGCCGGCTTGGACAGCCTTAACGGCGTCGTCTAAAAAGTTGACGAACCTCTCCTCGTCGTGCTTCTTGAACAGCCTCTCTCCGTAAACCTTCCTGCACACGCTAGGCATGCGTTGGTAGTCCACGAGATTCCACTCGCCCCTCCCGACGAAGCATTCGGGGATTTTGGCAAACTTAATCCGTGGCGTGCTGCCCTTGGTGTTCAACACATGCTCATCTAAGAGCGCATGGCGGTCACCACGAGCGTATTCCTGTCGTGCATGCCATCGGGAGAAGGAGCCCACTTTGCGGCAAGGCCCGACACGCTCTCTGGGTTCCAGCTGCAATTGCGATCTGCTGCAGCCTCTCCTTGGCAAGGTCCTCTGCGAAAATTGCAGCCACGGCATTGTAGAGCCCCGTATCGTTTTTCGTCATCCCTGCCACTCGCACAGCTACGGCATCCTTCCTCGCGAGTCTCTTCTCATTCGCAGTGGTTTGTAGGGATTGCTCGCGCTCGCGAATGAACTTGTAGAAGCGGTCCCTGACCTCGTTGGACACCCACTCCCCACGGTTTCGTCCCCGCCATAGCTATCCCCCTTCCGCGTTGTGCTTAGATAATTCACGCAATCGGGTTCCCAGAAGTGAATTCGCAAAGGGGAGGTACAGCTCGTTTAGCTCCTTGTCTTCGGCGTGTGCAAACGCATGAGGGCCGCCTGCCTAGCCTCCTTCTCCTTCCTGCGCTTCCCCTTGGCGTGTTTCTGCCGAATCTGCTTGCGGTGGCTCTTGTGACTGCCAGCAGCAGCAAGGTTGGCCTCGAAAGAGCCCCACAGAACCTCCTGAAGGAGGTCCAGAAGCGTTTTGTAGCATCCCTGCGCCGCTATATCTCTCATGTTGCGGAGAAGCGTCTCGGGGTCCACCTCCCAAACCTCCATCAAACCACGGAGGAAGTTGACGCGGTAGAGCTTCCCTCCGTCCCCCCTTCTGCAGTTCCTGAGTTGGAACACCAGGCGCAGGGCGATGAGTGGGCCCTCGCGCCATAGACCGGCAAAGCGCTTACTAATTCGTCCTTGGCTATTCCGGGTACAACTTGGAAGAAGAAGTCCAAGCAGCCATCCCCGGATTCCGTAGGGCACGGCCTCCCATTCTCTGTGAAGGAGATATTTTCTGGAAGGTATTCGGCCTCGTCCATCATCCTATTGCTCTCAGTCGGATAAATACTGGAAATTATGGTAGGAAGTAGATGCTGGCAGGCGCAGGCCCCCGACTCATTCGTTCGTGACGTTTACATTGCTAAGTAGCGTGTGGTTCCCATCCGAACCCAAGTTTTTCTTATGACAAGCAAGAAGTCTGCTATGATGTTAAAGTGATCTTTCATTAAGTAGATTAACATCAAAAAAAAAACTCGTCAGCTAGAGGCAGAGCAATCGAATTCAAGGGGGATGGATCTCGCTGCTAGCTATCAATACTGGCTCAACGAGTGACATCACTATCTCCTCCTCCTTTGTGCTAGGAGCCAGCCCATTTCTTTCTACTGAGCAGTTAATCATCGTAACTACAGCGCCTTTTCCACGGGTTATTCCGACGCCGTCGTTTTCGCAAATGCAGCACTATGTAATCAAGTACAGGCGAAAATTGAGTCGCATACACGGAAATTGCAGACCAAAATGTGTTTTCAGCATGCAGATACTCACATCAGTTATTTCAACTTTGGAATTTTTTTCTATGAGGAGACCGCTGTAATCTCTCGAACCGCCGTTGATACTGGCTTTCTCCCACCGTCCACCAGCACCACCACCACTGATGGAAACACAATTCCCTATTCTACCTCTATTATCAAAAACACAATTGAACATGTCTAACCGCGCGCCAGCTTCAATTCTCAAGATTTCTGTAATGAGAGTAACTCCCGTAGATATTCTGGGGCGTCGAATTGTAATTCCCTCCATCCACCCTCCGGATGATCTCCATACTATTTCGCCACTCATTTCCAGAACCACATGCGCCGGTTCGTTTTCATCGCCTACAAATTTTATCGGTTTGTCTATGACAAGACCTGGTTCGTTAATAAAATAGTGCCCATCGCCCAATTCTTAATGCAAAGGTGAATAAGGGATGAAACTGCAGAGATCACGGATCAACATAGCAAAAGAAAAACTTACCAATTGAGTCGCCTGGAAGTGCTGCTTTATTCGCATCCGCTATAGTTCGAAAATGATTCTTTCCGAGCTTATTCACATCCATTACAAGAGCGCCAAGCTCCACGGGCCAAACATGGAGGACGAACGAAGCATCGGTAGCTGCAGCCTTCCATTTACGGCAAGTGGCTGCGCACTTAATACGTTCTGGATAAGGGATCAGGAAATCCATGATATACACAAGGGCCTTATGAGGTAACGCTGACCATCCTTCTGTTCTTGCAACTTCTTCAGCTTCCAGCATCCTCAGCACTTGGGGTTTTTCACCTAATACTTCGCCTGTGTCATTGTTGTACCAAAACACATTACCGCTGCGGTCATCAATTTGGGTATTCCAATTTTGACCAATTAGTTTTCTCCTCATTGTATCTGACCGGAGCCTCGCCTTTTCTCTAATATAAAGCTGCCTTTGACGAGGAAGTGACTCTGCCTCTGGGAAAGTAGCCAGCAAATCTCCATCCTCAAAGGCAAGTTGTTCTTCTCGGACTTTCTTTTGCTCGATTTCTTTTATGTTCCATTCGTTGTTAGTAGTGGTTGTCTGCAAACGTTGTTGTTCCGCCCAGAAATACTTAGAATAATATGGGTCGATTTGCTCTTTTACATGCAAGCCATAACGCTCAAGTGGAGTCAATGATTCGTGTATTGTATCGGCATCCATGCCCACTTTTCGTTGCCACTGTGCGAATTCTTTCTCCATCTCTTTCTCGTCATCTGATACATCTTCTTGTTTAAGCTTTTGGTTGTCACTCTCCGATGGTGCGTCGGCGCTTGAAATGGACACCTTCGTACCCTTTATTTTTGCCACCCCATCAATTTCATCTTTCCCCTTGAATCCATCAGGTGCCATCTCATCTTGTTGATACTGAATGGATTCATCAAATTCCTGCAAAGCTTCAGCAGCTTCCTGTTTAGAATTGCGCATAGCTACTACATCATCCTCATCCTCAAGTGCAGCCATTGCGGATTCTAGCTGGTCATTGCTCATCATGTCTTCTACGTTATCAACGGGCAATCCATCATTTTGAATTCCAAGAATACTTTGTAATTTGTCTTTTGTGAATGTGTCACCCTCTGCTTCTAAATCACCAGTGGACGATTCGGCAGGTGTGGTGGCGTGGAACTTTCCTTCGTCCATGACCAAAAGGTCAAGATTACGTTTCTGTTTGGCTTTGGTTAGAATATTTTCCTCAATAGAATGTTCAGTGACCATGCGGTAAATGTGTACTTCCCGCGTCTGACCGATTCGATGAGCTCTGGCGTGAGTCGCAAGATCAGCGAGAGACTTGAGATTGGCATTAAGAACAAAGTCCATTGAAACATATTCTGAACGTACCGATCTTGCGCTTGTGCATCCATCGCTGGATTCCAGTCGCTATCATAAAATACAACAGTGTCGGCACCTGTCAAGTTGATTCCCAATCCTCCACTTCTTGTACTCAAGATAAAACAGAATATTTTCGAGTCGTTATTGAATCTATCCATCAACCGTTGTCGCCTATCAACATCTGTTGCCCCATCAAGTCGCAAATAGGTGTGGCCGTTGAGGTTGAGAAATGATTCCAACAAATCTAACATTTTGCTCATCTGTGTAAATATCAACACACGGTGCCCCCCATACTTCAGTTCACGTAGCAGTGTGGCCAATGTTTGCAGTTTACCAGCATCAAACTGCACTAATTTTTTGTCAGGAAAGCACATTGTAAGTCTCGACATGGCCTTAGTGAATGGTGCAAAACAATTCTCAAAAGCTTTTGATGTTTCCGCAGCTAGTGTTTTCTCTGAGATCAAAGATATTGAGTCTGCCTTAGGCGAGACGAGGATGGGTTTTAGAGTTCCTGCTTTGGGAACGCAAAATATGAATTTGTCAGCTATTTCGTCCAACTCATTGGCTCTGTCTTCCTGACTTTTTCGCATTGCAAGGAGCTCCATGGGAGTCGCAGCTATTTGAGAAACAGTAAGGTCATCCGCCAGAGGCAGAAAACACAAGTCAGGATCGACAGCGACTGCTCGGCGCAACCGATCGGAATATGGGAAAACCAACGTCTCGCAACGACGTTTGTTAATGCCACTGATAAATTTTGTCCGAGAAAAGCGTTCGTGCTTCTCAGCGGAGCGTATACCAAAGAGGAAAGAGGAAATTCCATCTGCAATTTCAGGGGGCGGGAAAGGCTCTGTAAGATCATCGTCTTTCACATTTTCAGCTATGATTGACTCGGGAGTCATGTGCTCCCCAAGCTGCCCGGCTACTATCTGGTCCACAGCTTGAGATTCCCGAAATGATGGTGTGCCTTGTCCCATTGTCCACAACGGCAATCGAAGAAGCGGACTCACTTCATCCAACGCAGATTTTGGTTCGATCGCACGTACTACACACGCAGCAGTGGACATCATTAAACGCTCCATAACAAATGGCGTTGTCACAGATCGAGGCTCAAACAAGTCTGGGTGGTTGCATACTTTTCGTAGCTGCATCAAGACATTCATCATTCCCATGAAATTCCCACCACTCACTGCCTTACGCGTCGATGAACGCGCCATGAATTCTTCGTATAAGAACATTTGACGTCGAGAGAGTTGGCATTTAATAATATGCTCAAACTTTCCGGGGAGTTGCTTTTCCACGTCTTTTTTCAGCCTACGCAGGACAAAGGGGCGTATGATCCCGTGCAGTCGATTGATCAAATCATCATTGCGCTTTGAATTCCCTTCTATGATATTGTCCATTGGATTTGAGAACCAATACGAGAACTGCTTCCTATCAGTAAATACATGCGGCATTAGGAAGTGAAGGAGACTCCAAAGCTCCATCAAATTATTCTGCAAAGGAGTACCAGTCAGCAAAAGTCTGCGCTGGGTATTGAAGCTTATTAAAGTTTGCCAGCGCTGGGACTCGAAATTTTTTATGTTATGAGCTGGTGTGTGAAGATATGAGTAAGAATTAGTCTCTTCGAGTTATGATCACAACGCGCTTCAGACTAATACTTACCCTCGTCCAATATTAAGTAGTACCATTTCTTTCTTTTGAATGCAAATGCATCTTGGACTGCAAGCTGGTATGATGTGATAACGACGTGATGGATGTTGGGCTTCGTCCAACCTGTCCTGAGCTCCTTCCTTCTCTTTGCATTTCCGTAGTAACACAGTACTTTCAAACCCGGGCAAAAGCGTTTACATTCCACTTCCCAATTTACAAGGCATGATGTCGGCACTATGATCAAATGAGGCCCCCATATACCCTTATAAGAAGCTAGATAGGCCAGCATGGAAATTGTCTGTAGAGTCTTACCGAGACCCATTTCATCAGCAAGAATACCGTTGAGACGTCGCGTCTGTAAGGAAACTAGCCAATTCAGCCCAACATGTTGATATGCGCGCAGTTTCACCCAGCTCGCAAGTAAAAACGGCCTGGTCAACATCGTCTCTCTCGCTTTTGTATCAGACGCCGCCAAAGTTGCTAGTGCTAAAATATCCTTGTCAGCCTCCATCTTTGATTTTTTTGAATGCGTACCATCGTTTACAGTGGATTCTTCAACCAATGAATGCTTTCTCTTGGACGTTTCCTCAGGCGAAACTTCCATGCGATCCGTGAGTTCATCACGTTTAATATCGAACGCTTCGTCGCTGTTAGACTGTTCGTCCATGTTCGCATACATCGCCCTCAACTCTTCCATCGACATCTCGCTTTCTCGTTTCAGCAAATCGATCTCGTCCTGATATGACATATCGCGTCCGAGCCTCTCTTCTACCTCGATGGTCGTCTCGTCATCAAGCTCATCCCCTTCAAGATGGAACTCGTCCTTTTCCTCGTGATCGTCATCATCAAGAAGTCCGATGATACTCTCGGCTCGGTAGTCAACGACATCCGACGGTACTCCGGACTCTTCCCTCTCCTTGTCGATGTCGTCGTCGTCAACTTCATAATCGCCATGTGACGCGTATTCCACCCCGGCTGTTTCGGGAGTATTCTCATCGTTTATGGGGGCAAAGCGGACGGATCTTTTCCTGTCGATTTCTGCAGCGCCACCATAATCATCCTCGCACTTTTTGTCCACGTCCATCGCGTCGTGGATAACCCCTACTCCTCCTTCGTCTATCCCCTGCTCCTCCCCCCTCGTCGACGACACCATTTTTATTCCTCCCTCCTCCGCTTCTTCCTCCCGTCCCTCCTCGATCAACTTCAATATCAAATCCTCCAAGTCCACGTCGCGCTCTTCGAGCAACTTACGAACCTCCGCGTCGACATACTCTCGATTGTAATTCTGCTCGAACTCGAGCAGTAGATCCGAGTATTCCACATCCTCGATATGGGCCTCATTCGCCAGCTCGTCCTCCTCGGGGAGCGCGTAGCTCCCATCATCGTCGTGCTCGTCAACGGCCGCGTTGTTGTTGCTACCCTCGGCGTCGGTGATCCCTCCCCCCCGCCGTCGTCGTCGGTCGTTGTCGCCGTTACCATTCCCGTAGTAAAAAAAGGAAGTGTATTCGTCGTCGTACGCAACGTCCCTGTCCATGCGGGTGTAGTCGACACGACCGGATCCTGATCCAGACCTGGACCGCGCCCTCGATCCCGTCACGCTCGATAATGCCTCCTCGATGGTAACTTTCCTCCTTCTCCCCCCTGCCCCGTCGTTGCCTTCGTCGACATCATCGTCATCGTCGTTGCGCAGGCTCTCGCCGTACCTCTCCGTCTGCCGCACCAGGAATACCAACCTTCCGTCCATCTCCTTCCGTCGTCTCGACTCCCCCTCGAGCCTCTGCTTGTACTCCACGACACGTTCCATCTTCTTCCAATAGCCGTCCCTAACGATCCGTGCCATCCTACCGGCGAGTCGACGCACCTTCGCCTCGAACGCCGCGCGCTCCCTCATCCGACGCGCCGACAACGTGGCGTGATGCTGCATTATCGCATTCGACAGCCGCCTCGCCTGCGCGATTTGACGCTTGCGCTCGGAACGGAAATCGGCGGACAGCCATGCCATTTCCTTGAGGGCGTAGTCCCAATGGACGTCGACACGAGATGGGAGCGACGTGGCGGAGGATGGACCGTCCGCCGCCGTCGTCGTCGTCGCCGCGGCAGCGGCGGTGGTCATCGTCATCTCCCCACCCGTATTCGTCGTCGTCATCGTATGGGGCAGTATCGGCCTCGTCGCATCGGGAAGGGCGGACATCAATGCGTTCAATGCCGTCAACGACGCGACGTCGACGTCGACGTGGGGGACGTCCCCCCCTCCCCCCGATTCCAATTCGCGCAGGCGGGCCTGCACGTCCGCCTTCCGGGATAGTAGGGCGCGTTTGGATGATTCATATCCACCATCATCGACAGCAACGGCCGAGGAGAAGGAGGGGCCGGCGGTGGTGGCGGCGGCGGACCCGTTCCTTCCCGACGAGGGGACGACGGACGACGATTTGGCCATGGTGGACAAGGTTTTTTGCTTTTTCGTCAAAACTGGAATTTGAATGAGGAGTTGTTCTGTCCGTCGCCCAGGAATGCGGTTCGGGAGGCGAGGCGGGATGGAGAAAAAGGGGGCGGGGAGAGAAATATTCAGGGCCATTTTTCTCTTTAACTTCGATCACCCTCTAAAAGGTCGCGTTTTGGACAATTTCACACGGATATCAAATACCACAAAAAGTCAACCTATGTCGTCTAGATTTTCGGGACTCGAAAGGCCCACCGGCATCGCCACCTCGCGCGGCGGCAGCAGAATAACGACCCCCGCATCCGCACCGTCGCGACTCGGCTGGGGGGCGGGAGTTGGAGCGGGGACGAATGATGGGACCGGCGGACTCTTCGTGTCGAGTTATCACGATGCCAAGCAGAGGAAGTACCGGGAGCAACGTATGCGAAGGATGAGGACCTACGCGTCGTCGCTTGTCGTGGCATCCGCCCTCCTCCTCCTCCTCCTGTCATCACGAACGTCATCGTCGTCGTCGTCGTCCTCGTCGTCCCTGCGGGGTGAGGGTGGTGGAGTAGCTGCGGCGACGATGCCAAGCTCGTCATCATCGTCGCCTCCCCCCCCCCCTTCCTCCCCCGCCGAAGAACCCGCATTGGACAGGATCGTCGACTTCGTATTGCGACGGACGAAGTCACCGACGTCATCGCCCACGCATTCGCCGACGTCCCCGTCGCCGACCGCGAGTCCCACGCCGGAACCGACCCCCGAACCGACGCCGGAACCCACGATGGAACCGACCCCGGAACCGACCCCGGAACCGACCCCTGAACCGACGCACGATCCGACGACGTCGAGACCAACGACTGTGAGTCCCACCATATCGCCGACGGTGGCGAGGGGGGTCGTGACCGGCACGATCGTGGGGGTGAAGAGCATGGTCGACGAGATCATCAATAATTACAACGTCACGGACGCGATCGCGGGATGGCGGTGGGACGTAAACAACGTGTGAATCCATGTTTTTGACGCCCGATGAGAACGGATGGGAACAGGAACGGTGAAAAATTTTTGAATGTAAAAAATGTTAACGTTCGTTGGCCCGAGAATTGCATTGGCGCAAGACAGGGGGGGGGGGGGGGGGGGGGGGGGGAGATCAAGGAATGGACCCAAACATACAGGGAAACCTCTGGCGGATGATCGTTTGTGTCGAGATTGTTCTAGGGAGGGACAGATGAGCCAGGCTACGATGTACTTTACATAGTAATACATTCCGACATGGAACGAGTTCATGCCATGCTGAGGGGATCGCTACTCCACAGTTTCGAAATGATTCTGGATCTCTCACCTTCCGCTGGAAACCATCACACTGTGGGAGGGAATCATCCCAGAATCTAGAAAATTTCTAATTCAATCACATCAAGGTTGCTCTTTTTTCATTTCTTTTGGTGACTGCTGAAAATTTTTCATTTCTTTTGATGATTGCTCAAATTGGCCCATGGCTGGTTGATGATACTTCGATCAATATGCAATTTGAGTTGGCTAGAGATGGAGGAGTACCTCTCTTGTTCAAATAGGTTCCCGCCATTTATGATATTCGCACAATCATCGCACCTAAGCAAATATATTATTATTGCTGCTCGCTCCTCTCGCAGTAGTACTTTTCGTACTGCTATCCTCTCCTTTGACGCTTACGGCCGACGGCGTGAAGCCATGCACCGAATGCCATCCCCCAACGCGATGCGTTTCTTTTCGCCCCCCCACTTTCGTCGAAGTCGCATCGAACAATCACCTGCGCCTCCCCCCCAAAGAAGAAGTTCTGGGGGAAATCGTCGAAGACTACAATCGCCACCACATGACGGGGGCGTTGTCTCGTTTGCTATCGGGGCGCCATTCGCCGTCGGTTGCATCCTGAGCGCGGGGGCGTTATCGCGCGAATCAATGCCATCGTCGCGTTGTTTCTTGGAGACCTTGCCGCCGACGAGATCGAAACGCGGACGTCCGCCGGGATTCGGTGCCACGATCCCAACAATCACCGCACGGGGGCTGGCGACGAATCGCGACCACGACTCCTCGATACCGGGCGGCGCAGGCAGGGAGGACTGCCCGATGTGTAAAAAGTTTAGCGCGGGCCCATGCGGGGAAATCTTCAAACGATGGCTGGCTTGTACGGACGTCCACCCCGGAAGAGATTCCAGCGGAGAACCGCTTCATCTTAGTATGTGTTCGGACTTTGCCGACAAGCTTGCTGGATGCTTGGAGCAAAATACCGATTTTTACAGTAAATATGACGAGAATAGCGATGAACAAGATCGGTTAGTTGTAGATTCGAAGGTTGCATGGAAGGAATTCGTGAGTGAGATGGAAGATGGCATAGTATCCGGCAAGTACAGCGTTCTTCCATTTCCCGAGACAATCGACCCCAAGATCAGGGTGCGGATGGCTACGCTTACGGGTGCCGCGTTTTTCATGCCAGAAAATGAAGGAAAGCCCATCATTGCGGCGTACCTTCTCGATGATGATTCAAATGTCGTCGCCGCCGGATCACGGGAGGACATGTACATCGATGATCTCGGCTGTGTGCTACAATTCAATGTTTCGAATGTCATGAAAAAAACGACAGCACGCGCTATTTACGACACCGATCGCGATGGCGTTTCAATCTTCTCTCGGACCGCGTTAGTCCCCCGTGGCTAATACAATTTCGTGGGGGAGTGCACCACATGATTACGAGTTGGGATTTTTTTCTTCAATAAGTGATAACGATTAACTTAATTGCACAGATTCTATCTGGTACACTGCCACCCGAATCCGCGAGTCCTCCCCATTGTCCGACATAATATTCCCGGTCAATGGCCCTGGGTCCTATCCATATCTTGTCCCTTCCTCCTCTTCTTCCTCCTCTTTCTCGCTGTTTTGGGGAGGACGACAACTAATCCTTGCCTTGACACCATCCTTCTCTCCTCCCATGCCTTCCATGATGAGGATTCGGGTCCTAAAGCCAACTACTCTCTGCATGTTCTTTGAGCGAAGATATTGCAAGGAGGTGCAGAGCAGTTTTCTACTTGTTTGTAGCTATTCTTCTTTACGTACCAGCAGTAAGAGAGAGACGGTAGAGGCGTGTCATTCGTATGTTGTGAATGCAATGAACATACACTCCCATGTACGTGAAAGTTACCTACGGTATCAACACAAAAAACGACCACGACATCGTATGGTAGTTCATGGGGCCAATGGGCGACGATTCCTTGATCAGCCCCACTATCGTACCTGGGCCTAAGTACCAAATCGACCTAGTCACATATCACCACATGTGCGCCCCCGCGCCGGGTTCACGAGAGAGGAGAGAGCCGCCCGCCAAGTGGGCACACACTTACTTGATCAAGGTAAAAAAATTAATAACAACAAATACGACTTGTCCCTCTCGACTATCAATATACACATGGACACCATGGAGCGGACGATCATCGCGAATAGACGAAGAACGACACGACGACGAGGCGACGGCGGGGGGGGGGGAACGAACGCCCCGGTAGGATGGGAGCCTCGACGACGCTCGGGACCGCGACGGACCCACATCATTCGCGTCGCGTCGTCGTCGTCGTCGTCGGCATGCGCCGCCCTCCTCCTGATCGCGATCGCGATGCGCGCGGCCCCGACGTCGCATACGACGACGGCCGTCGCGCATCGGACGATCGCGGACGACCCACGCGGCGGGGTGGGGGGGGGAGGCGTGCGGGGGGGGGGGGGGGGGGGGGGGGGGGGGGGGGGGACCGTCGCATCGTG
>JALLBA010000268.1:0-20908 GCA_036939675.1 Cyclostephanos invisitatus | reverse complement strand
TCCAGCCCCCCCCCTCCCCGGCACTCGGTCGCTCGTTTTTGTTACGTCGTTGTTGTATCATCTCGACGGGCGGTGGCCGCCAAACTACCGATGCCGTCCCGTCCAGAGGACGGTACAGAATCCCGGAGGCCGGTGGGGAGAAAGAGAAGAAAAAAAAATGAAGAAGAAATGATTGCAATAAGCATGAGTGCGAGAAATAAATTGGCGCGCCGAAAGTCCTCGCCTCTCCACACGCACTCTCGAGCTCTCTCTCTCTCGCTCGTCGTTCTCGCCGCGCGGTAAAATATACAATACCGGTTGCAACAAACCCCCCGCCGCCCCGGTGCACCCTCATTTCGCATCATCCAAAAAACGGACCATGTCCGCCGCATCCGCGATATCCGACGCGTACGGCGAGGGAGCGTGTCTCTACGAGGGCGTATTGTGCGTCTCCCGCACCGCGTCGCCGTCCGAATTGCGAAGGGCATATTACAAGAAATGTCTCCTTTACCATCCCGACAAGTTGTCGTCGGACGCGTCCGATATCGATCGGGACATTGCCAAGCGCAAATTCAGGGCGATATCCGTGGCGTACGCGATACTCTCGAACGACGAATCGAGGAGGGCATACGACGAATGCGGCATATTGGACGACGAATACGACGACGCGTACGACGGGGACGTCGTCGATTCGTGGAAGGAGTACTTCGACGCGATATTCCCGAGGGTAACGACATCGGACATCGACGCGTTCGAATTGAAATACAAGTGTTCCGACGAGGAGATGGACGACGTGTTGAAATATTACGTACGATTCGGGGGGGACGTAACGAAGATGCTCGAGTGCGTCATGCTCAGTTCGGAAATAGACGTCGATCGATGGGTGAAGGATTACATCCGTCCGGCGATAATCAGGGGGGACGTCGAGAACTATATTGGTAGGATCGAGGCCACCATGAGGAGGGGGGGGGGTTTGGACGATGATCGCGGTAAGAAGAAGAAGGCGAGGGGCGGTGGTGGAGGAGGGAAACGAAGGAATGATGTTGCCGCGAAAAAGAACGACGACGAATCGAGCGACGAAAACGACGAGGACGATCACGGGGGGGGTGACGAGAGCGATGCTCCCGTGGCGACGGTCGTGGGAGGCAAGGGAGGTCGCGGTGGGGACGACGATCGCGCGTCGTCTAGTAGTACGTCATCCAAAAAGAAGATCGGGAAGTCGACCTCCTCCTCACCGAAAATGGGCGCGAGGACGACGGCCAAGGAGAAGAAGTCGTCCTCATCGAACGACGACGATCTGGTGGCGAGTATACGCAAGAATGCGCTGGTCCGTTCACGGGGGGAGGGATTCGATAAACTCATGGCGGGATTGGAAGAGCGATACGGAGGCGGGGGAGGAAGGGGAGGAAAGGGCGGCGATGGGAGGACGGGGAAGAAGAAGGCGAAGAGGGGCGAGGATGTCATGGACGACGACGAGTTCGCCAGGATACAGGCGAGGATCACGAAGAACAAGGGAAAGCGATAAAAAACCGGGATGAAGGATGTATATACAATTTTAGGTTGCAATTTACAAGCGTGGCAGGGCATTCGATTCGAACGAAATGATTGCTCATCGATCGAGGCCGAACCGATTTCCCTCTCGGTCGAGTTCCAAACTCCTGCATAAGTAGATAGTGCACCGCATGCAGTATGGGAGCCGATCGTGCGGATGACCTCTCTCTAGATACCGTGCTTCGTAGACTCCTACATAAACGATTTACCCATGTGAAGCCTCAACTCGTCCTCGACTCATTCGTACTGTTCCACGAGTTTATTCAAATTTCTCACATATAAAATAGTCCTGGCGGCATGAACGGCAGCACATACGACAACAATATGGACAATAACGTCCTTCATGCCGAGCGAGATATGACCAGCCGTCACCTTCACACCATACGTCTCGGCTACGTCCTCTTCATCGCCTCCATTTCCACACGTTGGCAGATCAAACATCAGGACGATAGCTATTGCCAGGACCAAAGTCACGACGATCGATCGCACCGTGACGGGCAATGCGATTAAGGACGGGAAGACGCGGGAATCATGAGGGGATTGGCCGATCATATTATTTGGAAATATGAGCAGGAGGGGGAGGAAGATGAGACCAATTTTTCCCTCCTTGTGAACGGAGGTGGAGGTCAAGGGCGACGATTGGGCGCGGCGGCTGCAGTAGGCGGAAGCTGATGGCGCAGAATAACGACGACGGAGCAATGCTGATTTTTATGAGGTGCTGTACTGTATGTTTTGGCGTGCACTTGGATAGATTGGATCTTTACATTTTGGCGGGAAACCGAACCCCCCAAAGTAAATTTGAGAACTCCGACCAAGACAGTTTTAAGTTCTGACTCGAGAGATGCTATTATTTAAAGCCGGGAATGATCTGATTGATTTGCTACATAATACGATACCTCGGTCCACTTTTATGCCAAACGATTGATTGACCCTTACTCCTCAATTTAACTACCCGTGTTGTTCTAGCGCTAGCGATTTCGAGTGTGCCCTCGCTCCCCCCGCCGAGAATTCGGGAAGACCAATGAAGCATCTTCGTCCGCACGCTCCGCCCGCGCGCTAGAGGATGTCAAATATCAGCATGACGACGACCACGGCGGTCGTCAACGACGACGACGACAATGACGCCGACGACCGCCACCTATACGACTGCCTCGTCGTGGGAGGCGGCATATCCGGCTCGACCCTCGCGCACAACCTGCACAGAAATCACGGCATCGACGTCCTCCTATGCGAATCGTCGAATCGACTCGGCGGGAACGTCCGTTCCACGACGGTGGTGCTGCGCGACGACGACGACGACGACACGACCGGGTCGTCGTCGTCCTTCTTGTACGAGGAGGGTCCGAACAACTTCGAGATGTCGTCGAATGTATTGCGTATGTCGGAGGAGTTGAATCTATCGAACGACGTCGTATACGCATCCGACGAACGCTCGACATCGACGTGGATATATCACATCGACGGGAGGGTGCATCCCCTCCCCGCCGGTGGGAAGATATTCGGACGGGGGGGCATGCTCGACTTCGTCGTGCGCGACGACCTCCTATCGTGGCGTGGCAAGTTGAGGGCGTGGACGGGCATGTTCCTCGGCCATCCGCCCCCTCCCTCCCGCGACGTCGCGGGGGAGGAGACGATCATGGATTGGTCGATTAGGACGTTGGGCGAGGAGGCGTATCGAAACGTCATCGAGCCGATCGTATCGGGCATATACGTCGGTGATCCGTCGAGGTTGAGCGCGTCCACGACGTTGTCGACGCTCACGCGCATGGAGGGGAGGGCGTACGAGCTCGGATGGAATGTGTTCGGGGCGCTGTTCTACGGCGGACTCGCGTTACGACGGGATGGGGGAGGGCCGAAGGAGGATTCGAAGACTACGTCGACGACGACGGGGGCGGAGGAACGACGGGACGATGATGGGGCGGCGGATCTTCATCATCATACGCAAACGCGTGGATTCGAACGCTACCGCGGCAGGCCGGGGAGTTACAGGACGGGCCTGATCGCGTTGCCGAATGCGATCATGGACGAATTAGGACCCGAGAGGAGGGTGCGGTTGTCGTGGAGACTCACGAACGTCGAACGACGGGACGATGACGACGACGGTGGGGGGTACTACGTCGCCACGTTCGATAACGACGGGGTACATCGAAAAGTCCGCGCCCGCAGCGTGGTCGTTACCATTCCCGCACACGCCATAGGGAAATCGCTCGACGTCGTCCTACCGGGCTCCGCCGACTTGTTCGCCGGCGAAACACGCGATGACGCGAACAACCACCTCGGCGGTGGGGTATCCTACCCCCCCGTCGCGTCCGTAACGGTCGCGTATCCCAAATCGTCCTTCCGAGATTTCGACCTCGCCGATGGATCCGGGAACGCACGCGACCTACCGGGATATGGGGTGGTGGCCACCCGTTCCGCCGGATTGCGCACGCTGGCCACGCTCTTTGCATCGAGCATATTCCCCGGTCGATGTCCAGCGAATTACAACCTCCTGTCGTGCACCGTCGGCGGTACGCGCGACGTCGCCATCGGGACCATGTCCGAGAACGACATCGTCGCCATCGTCGACGAGGATCTCCGAACGATGCTCCTGCGGCTGGAGGCGCCCCCCCCCAAGGTGTTGGGGGTGAAGATTTGGCCGAGGGCGATACCGCAGTACGAATTGGGACATTCGGATACGATGCTGGAACTGAAGAGGATGGAAGACGCGAATAGCGCGGGAGGATTGTGGGTATGTGGGAATTACAGGACGGGAGTGTCCTTAACGGCTTGCGTGAATTTCGGGTACGATCACGCTAAGGTGGTGGCAGAGCACCTGTCAAGTAAGGGAGGAAGATGAGGAATAAGGGGCCCCACCTCCGACTCAACTGGGATGAAGGAGGTAGTTTGAGCAATTTAAAGTGGGAAAAAAAGACAACCAGGAACATAATGAAGCCTCGAAGCTCAAAGAAAAGTTGGCAGAGGAAGTTATCTCACACAGCAATCTACAATTGCCAACTCAGAGAAAATTTCACAGTAATCAAAGGCATGTTTATTTTTGCCCTCGGATCCTGCCATCTCCGCCGTTTCAGTGTATATTACAAAATCGATTTAAAAATGGATAGGCTTGTCGTAGGCATCCATGCATGCCTCCTTGAACGCCTCGCTGAGGGTCGGATGCGCGTGACAAGTCCTGGCCAAATCCTCCGAGGCGGCTCCATATTCCATCCCCAGCACTCCCTCGGCGATCATCTCGCCGGCATTCGGTCCCATGATGTGCACACCCAGTATCTTGTCCGTGGTCTTGTCCGCGAGGACCTTAACGAACCCCTCCGAATTCCCCGTGGCGTTGGCCCGCGCGCGCGAGTTGGCCGCGAACGGGAACGTCCCCTTATTGTACTGTACGTTCATCGCCTTAAGCTCCTCCTCGGTCTTACCCACCGACGCGACCTCCGGGAAGGTGTATATGACTCCCGGGATGGCGTCGTAATTGACGTGACCGGCGTATCCCGCGATCGTCTCGACGGCGGCGATGCCCTCCTCCTCGGCTTTGTGCGCGAGCATTGGCCCGTCGATGCAATCTCCGATGGCGTATATGTTCGGCACCGCCGTGCGGAAGTGGGAATCGACGTCGATCCTACCGAGCTTGTCGGTTTGAATGCCTAGATTCTCGAGTCCGAGTCCGGCGGTGTACGGCCTGCGTCCGGTCGCGACCAAGACGACGTCGTAAATTTCGGTGGTCTGATCGCCTCCCTAACTCGAGTAACGACCGATGAAAAATTCACACGAGTATGGCGCGATATCGAGATGAGACGAATATGCGGATGATGCAATCGAGAAAAATGCAATATTCCCGTCGAAGGAGAATGACGAAGAAAAAAAAAACACAGACCTTGGACGGCTCGGTGGTGATGTGGACGGAATCGCCCACGACCTCGCTCTTCACGACCTTGGTCGACATGCGGAACTTGAACCCCTGCTTCTTAAGCGTGGCCTGGAATTTTTTCGTCAATTCCAAGTCCATCGCGGGACATACGCGATCCATGAACTCGATGACGGTAACCTCCGAACCGAGTCGATTCCAAACCGATCCCATCTCGAGTCCGATGACCCCCCCCCCGACGACCGCCATTTTCCCCGGTACCTTGCTTATTTCGAGCGCGCCCGTCGAATCCACGATCTTACCGAGGGCGTTATCCACCGGAACGGGAGGCAGGGGCGTGACCTCCGATCCCGTCGCTATGATGACGTTCTTGGTCTCGAGCGACTCGATCCCGCCGCCGTTCAACGTCACCGACACACCGTTCGGTCCCGATAGACTTCCCTTGCCCTTGAAATAATCGACCTTGTGCTTCTTGAGCAAATGCTCGATCCCGCCCGTCAATCCCTTCACCGTCGCGGCCTTGGCATCGAGCATCTTCCCCACGTCCATGGTCACCTCGCCAACGTTAATGCCGTGATCGGCGAAGTAATGCTTCGCGTCGTGATAGTGATGGGAGCTATTCAACAGTGCCTTGGAGGGGATGCATCCCACGTTGAGGCAGGTCCCGCCCAACGACCCTCGCATCTCGACGCACGCGGTCTTGAGGCCTAGCTGTCCCCCCTTGATGGCCGCAACGTACCCCCCCGGACCGCCCCCGATGACGACCAGGTCGTACTGTTCCATCGACGCGGACGTGGGGGAGAACCACCGGGCCGCCATCGTCGAGGTGGCACATGGTCCGGAGGCGGACGAGGTGGATGCCCGGTGACGCAGTAGGCGGTCGCCGAGCGCGAGGGAGGCCCGAGATAACATAATATTATATATCGTCGCTGTATTTTTCGATTTTGGTCGACGGCAAGAACTCTGCTTTGTTTTTTGTTGGAGAAGAGACGAATGATGGCGAATAAAAAAACGCTGCCGAACAACGCTGGCAAAGATATCATGGTAAATATCGTAGTACTATTTCCCACGTTCAAAGTGGTTTTCCTCGCACAACAACTGCTGCCTCCGCCGGCCGGCAGAAATATTCCTTGAAATGATGCTCTCACAAGCAAGACACATGATAGTGCCCCCCAGCACACTAGGTAGAAGATAGGACATCCCACACAAATTGGTCATATTGAATATCTAGGGGACAATCCCCATCGATCAAGCAGATAAGTATATTCATCAGAGATATCAATGGGGGGAAGAAGGCGATGACAGGGAGCTGGGATTCACCAAGGAGAAATAATTTGAGCATGAAGTGATTAATAATCATGTCCACAGGCGACGCCACCGCTAGCAACAAAGTTGAGGAAAACGACGATCAGATACTGCTCAAGGAGATCAAGACTAGCGACGATGAGCAAGATCTGTCCTTGTCGAAAAGCAAGGTGGAGGCTGAGACTAAGGCCCTCGGATCCAAGGAGGACGGAAATGCTGCGTTGACGTCAGGTCGCTACAACGAGGCCGTGCAGCACTACTCGGCGGCACTGTCACACCTCCCCGGTAACGCCATCATCCTCAGCAACAGGGCGCTGGCCTACATCAAGCTCGAGAATTATGCCCTCGCCATCCAGGATGCGACTCGCGCCATAGAGGCTGATCCGAATTATCCCAAGGGCTATTATCGAAGAGGATCGGCAGAATTCGCGCTGGGCCGGACCAAGGCGGCTCGGAGGGATTTCCGTACGGTATGCAAGCTCCGTCCCAAAGACGGGGATGCCAGGGCCAAGCTGAACGAGTGCGACGGCGAGATTAAAGGGCTCGCCCCCCCCTCCCCCCCCCCCTCGCGAGGGGCATCTTTGTTCAGAAATAATGCAGGTGGCTCCATTGATTATCATCCCGACTTTCATGATTACGGCATGAACAATGGCGATGGAAACGAAGGAGGAGAGGGCTTCATTTATACTGGGAGAGAGATTCAGCCAGATGTGACTCGTGTCATCGTTCATCCATTAGTCAAGGTGATTAGGGGCAAGGCATTCTTTCGTTGCTCTACGTTGATGACTGTGGTTCTTGGGGAGGGTCTGGAGGAGATTGGGAAGATGGCATTCCGTGAATGCGCATCGCTACGTGAAATAATGATCCCAAACTCCGTCAGGGTGATACAAGAGGAGGCATTCAATTGGTGCATGGAGTTGACGACTGTGATTCTTGGCGAGGGGCTAAAGGAGATTGGGACGGCGGCATTTGGATGGTGCACGTCATTACAACGCATCGTGATCCCTCCATTAGTCAAGACGATTGAGGACCAGGCATTCTACCACTGCTCTGCGTTGACAATTGTGCGTCTTGGTGAGGGGTTGGAGGTCATTGGGAAGGGGGCATTTTGTATGTGTTCATCTTTTCAACACATCGTTATACCCCCTTTCGTCAAGACGATTGAGGACGGGGCATTCTATCAGTGCTCGGGGTTGACAACTGTGACTCTCGGTGATGGACTGGAAGAGATTGGGAAGGAGGCATTCGGTAATTGCACATCGCTTCCATCCATCATGATCCCTCGCGCCGTCAAAACGATACACGAGAAGGCATTCAAAGGTTGTTCAAACTTGACAAATGTGGTGTTCTGTGACGAAATAGAAGAGTTTGTGTCGGCAGAGTCTATGCGGGGTTGGTGGAATCACGGGGTTAATGAAAAGGCCCTGAGTACATATTGCTTTTTAGTCCGGTGCAGTATTCCACAGCGCTTGAGTCTTGTCCTTGTAAGGAAATGGCAGGCCAATGTTCACGGAATGCTACGGCGCATTCCCTCCATCCCCACCCAGGGTTTGAACGCTTATTTTCATTCCATTGATTCGAAGCTTATATTCTACGAAAATTTGAAAGATGGTATTGCGTTGTTGGAGCTGGCCATCTGGAAATCAAAAATTACACAACAACTCTGCCAGAACAATAAACTTCTCACCACCGAGATGAAGAAGCTATGCCGTATTGATTCGGTTTCGATGGCTACCATTATTCTCCCGAATGTTCTGGCCTTTCTATGACTGTCTACGGCCCTCGAATCGCTACTTGTTCCGGCTAACCGATGACACATCGCAATACAATTCGCAATGGCATCCGAGCGTTGTGATGTCCACGCTACCATCACGCATCTCCGAATTCCGCACATTGCGCTCTCCGACGTGTCCACCTACCACATATCGCACTGATCTCTATCCAAGTATTTCCTCATCACCCCCCCCTCCCCACATCAAATATATCGAACAGGCCCGTCTGAAACATGACGGCGCGACAACAGTCAAAAGGTTTGGTATTATGCAAGAAAACACACATCTACTATGATTAAAATAGATCGCTTTCGATATTCTTGATACCATACCCCCCTGCGATTTTCTCTCTACACGAACTTAGCTCTACCTAGTCGCATCCAATCTCACAACAAATGCGGGAAGAAGGAATTCACCACCGACATGACCGCCCCCGCCAACGCAAGGAATGCGCCCAGTCCCATCAATCCCCTATTCCACCATCGTTCGATCCTAAGCGCGGCAGTCGCCTTCAGGGATCCGTTGCCCAATCGACGATTCGTCGATTTCAGGAATAGGAACGACGGTATCACATATATCAATGCCGAACCAAGTACGGCGCCGTTGAGGCTAACGACGAATCCCGCATCGTTCATCAACAGGGCGAGGGCGGTCACAGATCCGACGAGGATCCTGGAGGTACGATAATGCACCTCGTCGGATATCTCGCGTCCGGCGTGATATATCTGATAATACGCGTTCTTCAGCGCGTTGGATAGGAAGCCGTACGATCCGAGGAGGCTGATGCCCATTAATAATCGACATAACGTGGCACCGGCATCGACCGTCGAGTAATTGTTGAGTATCATACCCCTCGATGCCCCCCCGAAGGTCAAGAATCCGAGACACATCATGAGGACGCTTATGGCCACGGTGCCCGCGAAGCCGACGATGGACAATTTGGCGAATCGGGACGGTGATGGATTTTTCAGCGAACGGTAGAAGTCCGGACTCGACATGTGCACGAGGAACGCCGTCGCGGCCATCGACGATACGACGAATAGCGATCGCGGACCCCGTGTGCCAGTGATGCCGAAGCTCGGGCGCAATTCGACGGGGAGAGAACTTAGGTAATTCGCTGCCGTCCCCGTCGCCGCCGCAGCCATCGACGAGTACCCCCCCCCGGGCAACGCGCGTAGCGTCATCACGACGCACGTCGCGAGTATCCCGATCACGCCGCATATCGATACCGGCGCCAATGCCGATAGCGATCGCAGTCGACACATCGGATACACGCCGAGGAGGGAGATGGCCGCGACGTTGAAGGTACGCGTGGTGGAGATTCCGGACATGCCCGCCGTCAACGCTAGGGATCGGAACGTATCGCCCAACGTTATCGAGTACGCCAGGCACGTGCCGTAGCACGTTATCAATACCGCGAGACTCACCAGCCACGACGACGATTTGCCCACCTCGATGTCCCAGAGTTGACCTATGCTCGTTATCGCGCCGCCGTCGCCGTCCGACGATGATTCCGCGGCGGCGACGGCCGACAGCCTCCCGAGGAGGTGGAAGGTGTATGCGCTAATGGTCCCGAGCAAGAGCAGGATCGATGTGGTGGGAACGAGGCTATATGCGATACATGGAATGCCGACGTTACACAAACGATGATCAAGGGGATTAGTGTCGCGAACGGTGGTCGGGATATAGTCGTTGGGGGCCGGGCGCTAGACGCACACGCGCACACAGCATAAACTCACGCCCTCCTGACGTCGCCGTATGCAGCGACGCCCGCGGGCAGCGACAATACGCCGGATCCCACGGCGCCCTTGATCAGGTTGAATGCCGCGGACGATATCGTGGACTTTCCATCGCGTGCTAGCGGTGCGTCGTCGTCGTCATTGTTGTCGGTGACAGTCGATGCGGCGGCATTCGCCCTCGTCGGCACCGCGGCGGTACGACGGTGGTTGCTACTGCGGATCCTCGCACCCCCCCCTCCCCCTCGAGGGAGGGTCCCGGTGGTGGCGGTGGCGGCAAGGGGGGGGGCGATGCCGCCGAACGATAGCGCATCGGCGGACGTTGACGACGTCGACGATGACCCATCGACGAGGATGTGAATCAGGACTATTATGGCGTTGGCGACCTTCATTGTGTAAATTGAGAGGTTTGTGTGTTGTGTGTGTGTGGAAGCACCACCAACAACAATCAGCGGAAGCTCCTCACAAAACTTGCGCAAATTGAAAAAAAGAAACTCAAAAACATATTTACTGTGTTTAGTAACATTAGAAAAGCGAGAGAGCTCGATACTGGCAATATTAGTAACCACATTTACATTTTACTTACTGCTCAATCTCAATGAGTATTGGCGGGAAATGTGGGGGAGACGAACAGATTGGCTCTGGCAGGAAATGCCATAAAACTCAAATCTTACTCATACTTACCCCATATCACCGTCTGCATGGAAGGATGATGCACCGGCTCATTGTAGGTGTCACTCTAGCATCATTGACCACCCATCAATGCTTCTCACTGTGGCAACACCGCCCCATTCCGCATCGCGGCAACGGTCGGTCAAGGGGGAGGAGAAAACAAAGTCGACGACGCAACGGCGGATCTCGACGCCTCACATTATTCCAAGTTCCAAGCCGGCATATCGTAAGCGTCGTCGGTCGTCGCTCTGTGTCCCCAATGCAGTGGACATTCGTCGATTTCATTTTCATCGAAAAATAAAGTGACGACGATGATGCGGCGAATTTGAGACTCATGACCGGAAGACAGGCGAAGCAACATCTCAAGAGATATTTTCGACGGGAGGATCGGATACACACCCTCGACACATTGAATGCAGCAGCCGGTGTATTGTCAAGAGGGAGCAACATGATGGAAGCTGAGTTTAAGGGTTTGCTGTCATCTCATCAACGCGATGATGATGCAGACTTCGGGGAACGGTACGATACGACAAATTTCAATTGGGGACACGCCGAATTCAAGAGGATGCACAACGAGGCATTTGTTGCACTTGATGGGCATTGCCACCATGAGTGACAATGGTACAGCGCTGCCGCTCCGGACCAAAGAGGAAATGGTGATGGAGACAATGTCTACGATGATGACGATGGCATTGTGTTCATCAAATATGGTCATCCGAACGGGTTCTACCTCGACGGTCCTGATGCATCCACCACGTCAATGTTGATAAACGTGCACGGATATTATCTGAGTTTGTGCTATTATGTTGGCGGACTGACACGGTTTTGACATGCAATGCATTGAGACACCTGATCCCATGCGAGAACATCATCCACGGCCCCGCCGCCAAGGCCCTACTAACACCCCTGAAGAATGCCCATATTGGCAATCGTGAAAAACTACCATGTCAATGACAACAATGTGGGGGGCCACCCCGATCATGTTCAAGATGATTTCGGCACAACAATGACCACAATGACATCCGCCCCGTTGTTGTTCAATGACATGGACTACTTTTCTTATGAGCGTCAAAAAAAATTAATTTCTCTGCCAATTTTGACCCCACAGCCAGCCAAGGGGAACGCCGACAAACTCTTGCTCTACAAGCATGTTCACTTTTCCATTTACAAAGCTTGTTGCTTTGATGAGCTGAATAGAGGGTCCTTTTTGGGTCTCTATGCGCTAGCTAAAACTCTAGTTGTGCCGTTGTGTTTTATCGATGATGACGACACGTTGACCATGGCATCCGTCGGGCCAATACGGCGTGAGCACTCGCCCAGTGGCGGCGTTGAGGGGATTTGCATAAAGCCACTGATATGCTCCATTGGGCGATGTGCCTTGCGTTGTATTAACCCGGCGGCATGGTTGTTGTATTCGTTGTCGATTGCATTACATTTATTTTTTCGTTGATAATAGAGTAGCTCTTAATTAATTTGTTACTCTACCAGTTTATCCATTCCATTGAATCGCTTCAACAGCCCCCTCCCCCAACCCCTCGTCCACGTCAGGTTTGCACTGGATTGGGTCTAACATAAAATCCGTGAAGCTCACCATGGAGGGGTTTCTTGTGTTTTGTGTGAGTTTGTACATTTCCGCCAGAATCCATAGCGGTTAAGCTGCTAGCCGCGTATTACTTTGAAGGATGCAGTGGATATACCCCGCATGTTTTGGATACAATGATTGCAGCACTAGTACGGCTGGGAAGGGGGGCATGGGAGGAGGCGGGGGGCATACGGTCGCATCTGTGTTGAATCAGAGCATCGCATACCACGACCTGGGGTTCAGTCGCATGGGGGGGATTGGGACGTGGCCGGGAAGGAATTGAACAGGTGTCATGCCCTTCATGACTTTGCATATTCAAATGGGATGAGGATGAGGATGAGACTTGTCCTCAATGATCCGTGCAGGTACAGCGATGGCCATCGACAAGACAGAGGGGGGGGGGGGTGTTCACGGGCTGGATGTAGTTAGAGGACGACATGGGGTTGGATTGAATCACCACAAAAATGATGATTATGACAATGAGGCAAAGTCAAGACACATGATCTCAAAGGCGAAGTGACGTCTTGAGAGGTCAACCTGATGGGAGGATCAGGCAATTACACACACAATCCCTGGAGGTGACCACAACCATAGCTACTCTGGTTCATCAAGAGTGCAATGCAATGGAATGCCGAACTGACAGGATCTGCTGTTAGCACATTCAAGCAATTAACCATCTTTGAAGAACAGTGCAACCCGACATTTTTGATCTTGAATTTGAGATCATGCACAACAAGACATTCAACGCACTTGCAAGTTGCTGCCACAGCAAGAGAGGGGTGCAAGCACAGCTTCCTGCCACTCTTCTCTGAGAATATTGTTTGGCGCGCTCATGGCCAAGAATATCTAATGATTTGAAACGAGAAAAGAGATAAGAAAGAGAAAATGTTTTGAAACAAGATGGGCAAAAGAGAGCAGGTGATTTGAGAAGAGATTGTGTGAAAAGGGGCCGGTGATATGAAAAGATTCTCATTTCCTTTTTTTAAAACTGCACGGAAGGAATATCATGTCACACACAAAGCCTGCCTCCATTGCAACCCCAAACAATCTGAGCTCCATCAACAACCATGTCTGCATACTATACAAAACTTATATCAGGAACTACAATTCATTGCAACACCAAGCCTACAATTTTGTTACTTGTCACACATTCAGTGCTTGTACGTTGATGATACTCCTCATATTTTTTTCAGAAGACTACACACAGAAATATTAGAGAGCTAAATACCACACCTGATTTTGTTGTGTGATATCCGTGGGCGAGCGTTGCACTGATAGAAGGACAGGTTATGAAAGCTGATCACTCAGTTGTCATGTCATGGAGAGGATCCAGCTCCTTTAGTATGGGTGTGCCTCATTCTGCACACAGGTTTGATTGGCCATTTCAATGTTCTTGGATATGATAACGGGGTGGTCAATCAACTTGCTGTGGATGAAAGAATGACACATGGATCGAAGAGTGAAGGGCTCAAACATGCTCCTGGGAGCACTTCAGTGGGAAGACCTCTGAAGGGACGCCTTTTGATTGACACAGATGATGTAGGCTAGCTGAACACCTGAATCTTTTGAATGTATCAAACTTGATGGCCTGGCTTCCAATCCATCTATGAGCAAGAACCTAGGTTCCAACCTGAGCACCAATCCATCTACAAGCAAGGACCCCAAGCAAGAACCCCGAGCAAGAACCCAAACACCAATCAGAGCTGCAATCCATCTACGAGCAAGAATCCAAGTTCCAATCCGTGTTCCAATCCAACTTCTTCTCAATTGGATAATGAATCATGAGTTGGATACATATAACCCAGTGCTATTAAGAAAATGTGATGTAGAATCAGACTAGATCAATTTTTAAATAATCCCTTTCTCCAGATAGTCACTGAAACCAAAGGGAAATGTTTTGCTGTAGCAGCTACACTAGTAACATGATAGGCGAAAGAGTGTCGATCTGTCAATAAAAATAATAGTACCAGTTTTACATTTTACTTACTACTCCCTAGTTGTGGATAAACCTTCCATTGGAATTTCAAAAGCACTTCCCAGCGCGCCCAGTAAATAGAGTGCTGTCCCGATCTCATCACTGGCAATGAATTGTTCGTAACTGATATGGGAATGACACGGACCGCTAATAGGTTCACAAATAGGGGCACCATAAGAGATATCCCATTCAAAGTGGGCGAATCAAGCGTACATGAAAACCGAGCCCGCTTTCATCTGATGCCGCAAGAGACCATTCCCACTCAGGCTTGTTTGGATCAACATATCCATAATAATTAGCATGAAGATTGGCATTCAACAACAAACTTAGGTCTTCCAATACTATTGCTTCGGAATTGATCAACGATCGGCTTGACTGTTCCCAGAAAATTGTTCAAGTAGATACTATGCCGCCGCAGAAATTCAGAAGCATCCCGATCACACTGTCGCTACCAGCAGTAAACAAAGGGATTCTTCATTTTGAACTAATGTGCATTCCTTTAGTACCTCCAATTCTCTTCCTGGTAATTTTACGATCATAGGAATGTAGCCATTTTCATGTGCCATTCTGACAGCAAGTTCGCGCTCGCTGGATATGTAGAGAGGACTGCATACGCTTCAGTTTTTGAATAAACGCTTCCATTCCGTGGCAATGATAGGTGTGCTGCATTGTTTGATTTTGTAGTGACACGCTCAACCTTTTCCGCAATTTTGGAGCAGATATGAAATCACAAATCACAGATACTGTGATATTTGGATGTCGCGAAAATGGCATCATGTAACAGGGCCATTCTTTTCATAGGTCCTTGGAGGAAAATCGATTCAGAAGACGACCACCACCACAAGACCTGTACCTCGCAGCTACGTGCATAATTGTTGTGCAGGACCTCGCGACGGACGGTGATCACGATTCTAGCATGAAGTGATTATTGTTCCAATAATCCATCATATCTAAAACATATCCCGATGCCCATCTACCCATTCCGAACGAGGGAATCGACGACATAAACCTAGCGAGAAAAACCGCCACCGGCCGGGTTATGGTATCATAAAAGGGTGAACGAAGGAGGTACAACCTATGCCTGCGACGTCGATAATCCAGCTGTTCGAGCTTGGCCCGCTCGATGGATGTCAAGGGCCGAGGCATGCGGTCCCCCCCCCCTACCCCCGGCGAGTGACCACCGAGTCGTCGAGACCGTGAGTGATCATGCGACGAAGGATCCTCGATATAACCGATCCGCAGCAGTCCATCGGAAATCAAATCCATAAAGAATGACAATACCCACGCCTTCCATATCGAAAATGAATGCGATGGACCGATACCAGAGGTTACCCGTCGGTTCGATGATTTCAAAAAAGGCGACGACGACGAGCATGACGCGTTACTCGTTCGCCACGTATCGTTCGCCGCGCTCCAGTACAACGGTCGAAGTATGTGAAGCAATTCGCCCACGGCGTGGAGGCATAAAATCCCACGCTCGGACGTCATCGTCGGCCCTGACAGCCGTCTCGTCAGGGCCATACACCTATCGACAACGACGGAAGTGTACGGACGCATCCCGATAGAGTACGAACACGACGACGCCAACCGCGGCGGCGCCACCCTGACACGACCGCCCGCGATCGAACGCCGTCCGGTCCTCCTACCGACGTACACGACGGATCTCGACTCGTCCTCCGCATCCTTTAGGGATGATACGCGCTCGTGCGGATCGAGCTCTCCCCCCCCCCTCAACGTTGGAAAGAACGAGGGCATCGTCAGTTTCGTCGCCCTCCCCCTCGACGTCGTCGACCCATCCCCCAACCCCACCCCAGCCCCGTCCTCCCCGCATCGTCGTTCCGAATCGCCGCCCTCGTCCTCGCTCGCGTCGCTAGTCGTCGTCCTCGTCGTCGTGCGCACCGCGCCGCGTCGTCGACGATCGCGCTGCGCCCACCACGATATCGAGAGCAATGCGAATCGCGAGACGAATCTGATCCGCTCGATCCTACGGGACGCACGCGCGGCGCGCAGGAACGCCCCCCCCTCCCCCCCCCCGCGGGGGTCGTCATCATCGACGTCGTACTCGTCGTCGTCGCCACCCGACGCGTAGGAGGTACGAGATGGCGGCGATGCGACGCGATGACGACGGGTGCTAGTTGGTCGACGAGCCCATGCCTCCACGGCGGGATGGACGCATACGGTCGCCGTCAACAGGGAGCGCAATGCCAGAACGATGCGGTCCATCGTCGCGTGATTATTACGGGGAACGACGATCCCGGGGGCGGACGATCCTCCGCCCAGCCATTCATCCCTGGTCCCGATCGTGGTTCCCATCCCGTTCCCGAATCCATACAATGCCACGTCGTTCACGTGCCGCACGGCATTCCACGCGGCGTAGTACAGTTCGCACAGCACGCCATTGTCGTATCGGAAGAGGACGTATTGCTCGAACCGTTCCATGAAATTTTCGAACATGCACAGGGACGTCTCGTGCCGAACGAGGAAATTGCGATACCTCTCCACGAGGGTGGCGGCCTTCCCGGCATGATAGGACGTATTTCGAACGGAGGTCGCGGCATCATTTGCCAAGGGGGGCGATGGACGCGTCGTTATTATCGTCGTCGATGACGACGACGAGATGCGACCACTCGATGACGACGAAAACGACGACGACGACGACGACGCGCTTTCCACCCCCATTGCGGCACCCTCGTAAGGATGGCGCGCCACGAGCGACGGGACGGGGAGGGGGGAGGTGCCGGCGATGGCCATGGCGGCATCTCTCCCATTCGCTCGGCCGTCGCCGTTGTCATTGTCGTTATTGTCGTTGAGCGGCGCATTCGTCATCGTCGCAACCATCGTCGCGGACGTCGTCGATCCACCATCACAGGCACGGTATCGGTGAGCGAGGCCGGCGCCATATTTTTTTTACCACTTTTGTCCTTCGACGCACAAAGCAGAAGGCCTCAAAATTGAGCAACGTTGGAACAGGTATTAAAATTCATCCGAGAAACGGTACACAACACCCAACGGAATTCCAAGTGGCAGAGGTTCAGAACAAAAAATGTGTGGCGCAATGATAAAAAGGCCATGCCACGGAATACACGAGATGACGACGACGTCCCGGACGACGGCACGTCCGCGGGCGACGATGATAATACCTACGACACCAACCCGAATGATCGCGGGGGGAAGAGTCGTGGAATAGCGGTACTAAGGACGTTATTCGCTAGCTGCGAGGAGGATGCGCTGGGGAGCGTACACAGGGCTTGGGGGGTTACGGTATTATTGATGACGTTGTTCTTCGTTGTTTCGATCGTGGAAGGTGAGATTGATGAATTATCAATACATGCTGTGATGTGTGCGTGTGAAGGGGGGGGGGGGGGGGGGGGGGGGGGGGGGGGGGGGGGGGGGCTGGCGATGACCAAGGATCTACCGTCCCCGAATTTCGCGCCCGAAAGTAAACGTAATCCTCGCCTCCCTCCGCTCGGCCACCTCGGGCGTGTCGTTGGGGACTCCTTTTTGATTCGTCTCCTTCCCATTTCGCGATTTCCACACATTTTCTCAAGACCCCCCCCATCCCCCGCAAAAGAATGCCCTACTCATCCCTATCTTACAATACTCGATCTTTTCGCCAATATTACACAAAATGACCATATTTATTTATAAGCAACGAAGCTACACGAGGCCGGGACCGGTGCGTCCTTAGCGTTGGAAGTGACATCGCTGTGGTCGGCCATACTCCATCTCTCCCTATCGATACTCGGTACCTTCATCCTAAAGCGTTTCTCGACGGCATTCACCATCGGTTGCTTCCTCGGATTGACGATCACCATATCGCAGCAGAATCTCCTGTTATTCGCGGCATTTTACCATTACGGACACGGCGACGCGGTATTCAACGTGATATTCGCCGATTTGGCCTTCGCGTTATTCGTCTTGCTCACGTTCTTCTCGTTGATATTGGGACATTTCCGGCATTACGTCATCGTCAAGTAATGTGGTAGTATGAGTCTCGATGTGTATTTCGATAGGGAAAGGAGGAGCGTGTGAGAGAGGAGTGAATTAGCAGACGGGGGAGGGGGGATGAAAAATCGATATTTGTTCGGGCATAGGGTATTCCGCGCGAATGGTGACGCGAAAGGGGGGGGGAGGGGTCGGGCCAAACGTCGGATCGAAGGACTACAATCATCGTCGCATTTCGATATCCTGTCTTCGGCGCAAAATGTCGTTCATCCAGAAGGGTGGACTCCATTTTTTTCATACTTTCGATATGTAAGAGTTGGGGGGGGGTTGATTTAGATAACATGATCTCCTCCCCTCAACCGTTGAATAAATAATAAATGTAATTAAACACACCAGGGGTCGCGGGGGGGATCGGCTTCCATCGTTGACCTGTACAGTTTGATACGCCGCTACGGCAAGAAAAAAAGTGAGGATTAATCGGATCATGCTCAAGTCCTATCATGAAATCATTTCGGTATCTAGTCGCACAGCGAAGGGGCGCCTCTTCACAAATTAGCGACTCGGCGCTCGACCACCATGTTCACTTGTCAGTCAATTAAATGAGGTAAGCACGTTTTTTTTTCTTTCGTACCACCCACAGATACGAATTGATGAGAAATAATAGCCAGCCCTTCCCGAGCTTATTCGATAAAACCACCCACCACGGCGAGGGAAATGAATTGAAAGTACAATCCCCGTCTCGTGTCCATCTCCAACAGGCTCGGGTCCTTTCTGTATTTCTTTATGTGCGCCTTGTCTATCATGCCCTCCTTCTCCATCTCGCGCACGGCGCGTTCCTTATCCTCGAAGAGATACTCGATCAGCTTCATGTTGTCTAGGGCCTGTTTCATCCCGCCCAATACCTCCATAGTGGATAACTTCCTCAATTCCGATAGAGTATCCGAATTCTCCTCCCTCATCTTCGTTATCATGGCCATGGTTTCCAGGTCGCGTTTCGCCTCCTCGATGATTGCCGACATGTCCGATGCGTCCTTCTCGGATAGGAATCCCCGCTCCCCCCCCCGCTCATGCTTCTCCGCGCCCTCCCTCCCGCCATCACCGTCGTCGTCATCGTAAACGGAGAGCTCGTCCCCGCGTGTCATCATGATCTCGTCGCCATTCTGTATCGATACCACCCCGCTCCTCTTTATGCCGAATTGTGCACGGACCGATGTCGGTTGTGTGGACAATGATATCAGGAGGAGGAGAATGGACGCCATGGATACCATGGCAATCATTATTCCTTGTCTTGGTTGTTATGATATAGAGTACGATGATAGAAGTTATTTTGTGTTTTGCCATTTCAACACAACAACATCATCTCTCTGTAAAATGAAAAATCAGAGATCATCATCATTAGTTGATTGTTGTTTTTTTTCAGCACGATGATAACGGCGGCCAAGTCCCTGCCTCCCCCCTCCCCCTTCACAACAACGGCTGCCGTTAGACGATGATGTCCCTCCCCCTCCCATCCCCACCTTGACGACGCGACCTCTCCTCGGTTTTCGTTTGCCCCCCTCCCTTTCTCCCCCCATATCGTTGATCACCTGGCTCTACGACTGCAGCGATGAAAACCCCCCCATCCCCCACGGTCTCGTCACTTCTTCGAACTTCCACCTTATGTTGATTGTCGGATCTCTTCCTTCTTTTTAGGTGGCGGGACGAACGACCTCCCTATCGACATTGTCGTTGTTGTCGTCCCCCCTCTCCCCTCTGCGTCTTTGCCCCCCAGCTCGACGACAAGGACGATAACGACGTCCCTCCCCCATCCCCCCACGATCGACGGCACGGCAACGACAATGTTGACGCCCACCATCGCCCCCCCTAAATACGCTGACCCCGATGACGTCTGAGGGACCGTGACCGTGGTACCCCACGACGACGACGCCATCCCGCTACTCTTCTTCCTTCTCGGTCATTTCATTTTCTCGGACGAAAACGACCGGGGCGACTACAGCGACGTCGTTATCCTAAGGACGACGACGGAGCAGGAAGAACGCATCGTCTTTCACGATCATTTCGTTGGTCGTGGTTGCATCGGTCGCGGTCGATGATGCAGGCGGCGGCACGACGGCGACGGCGATGGCTGGGGATCACGCGAGACGATGTGGAGAGTAGGTAATTATTTTCACTTCTTGCCTGGGGGGGGAGCGGCGCCGGGCGGAGGAGATCGTCGGCGAGGGTGTATACTAAAGTCCCGTGTAGGGGGGGCGGCTGACTCTTGACGGAAGCAGCGATATGGAAGGGTCGGCGGCCATGGAGGGGGGGGATACGGAGATTTTTTGGTTATGGGAGCGAGGCGGTGTGCTTGTGGCTAAAATATTTTAACCACCAACGATGCTTTCGTATTGTTCCCATGTAAAAAATCTGACAACTTGCTACCGTATTAGCCGGGGCTAAGGGTCACTAAATGTTCTAGCCGAAAGTCTAAATCTGTAAAATAGTTTTTTTGCGCGGGAACTAAGGAAAACATACCGCTGTAACGTAGGA
>JALLBA010000267.1:0-22144 GCA_036939675.1 Cyclostephanos invisitatus | reverse complement strand
ACCAATTTAGCTGTCACACCGGCGCACATTAGCTGGTTCTTATCTCCCGGCCTATACGGTAGGCAGGTAGGTAGGTAGGTAGGTAGGTAGGTAGGTAGGTAGGTAGGTAGGTAGGCGGTATTACATCAATAAGTATTAGGAATGGATGAATGTCGGAATGGCAGGATCGACTGACACCGACACAGACACGGACACCAACACCTTTTTAATCTTACAGTATTGATGGTACATGCCGATGATGACACCCTGACACTGACACTGACACCTTTTAATCTTTTGTTATAGAGATAGAGACAGGAAGATGGGCAAGTCCATCCTCGATCGCCTTCGTGCGCTTGCGCTTATTCCTTCCAGAAAAAATCGCATTCTGGCAAGATACGGCCGCAACGTCATTCACGAAAACAACGCAATTGATCGCCTTCCTGAACCTCGTCCTGGCGATTACCTTTTTCATTTCCGATTGGGATTTGTTGAGGTTGATACGTCTCAACCGCTCCCGATCTTCCTCCATCCATCTTTTGTATGAAAAGAACGCAGACGACATATTATACGATGTATTTGACAAGAGAAAAAATTTGGAAAGACGCAATTTCATAATTCTGTAACATTTGCGATTCTCCTTCCTATCTCGTACTTACGGATGATTGAGAACTTCCACAGCGGATACACGCCTCGTCGGGTTCAACTTCAAGAGTGAAGATATCATATCCTTGCACGATTGGGATACATCGCCCCAATATTCCGGATCGAACTCGAATTTGCCAGCCATTGTGAGCATTAAAAGTTTTTTCATATTCCGGCTGTAAAATGGGGGATACCCGCCGAGCAGTATGAACACGATCACGCCCATGCTCCACATGTCGCTCTTCGTGCCGTACTTCTCCCTTCGCAGTATCTCCGGCGCGATATACCCAGGGGTGCCGCACATGGTTGTCAACGAATCCTCGCCCGGCGCGAGCTTTGCCAAACCGAAGTCCGCGATCTTGATGCTGGTATCGGAGATCCTGCTCGACAATAGCAAATTCTCGGGCTTGAGGTCGCGATGGACGATGCCGCGTGAGCTAATGTAATCCAGCGCCCCGAAGAGGACGCCACACACGTCCCGTGCCTCCGATTCGGTGTACGAGCACTTGTCGACGATACGATCGAACAATTCGCCACCCTCGAGTAGCTCGGTGACTAGAAAGTACTTCTCGATGGTAACGATGCTATCGTACAGGGTCATGACGTTATCGTGATTCAGGCGCCTCAGAATGCAAATCTCGTCGCGTAGGGCGAGTTCCACATTCTTGTTCAAACTCGATCGGTTGACGATTTTCATCGCGCACAGTCGACCGGTGGCCCTGTCCGTCGCCTTCTTGACGACCGCGAACGCCCCCTCTCCCAGCTTGTGTGCGATATGCGGTGGTTTTTATTATTTTCAATGTAAAGAAGAGAGAGCAATGCATATTATCGTAAGGTCTTCGTGGCTTACGAATACGAAGAAGGTTCGGGGCATCAAGGTACAGTCGAAAAATAACCTATGGCTCCCGCCGCACGTCCCCCATATTCGATATCTCCTCCTCACCTTCTCTCCGATGTCGTACTCGTCATCGATCCTGGCGATGGGCCTAACCTTCCTCCTCGATGTGTTCCTGACGAGCGAGTTGCATATCGTGACGGTCATGAGCGCCGACCTAATCTTGCGATAAGGATTGTACGTCAATACGGGTACAAGCGACGATCGTCGACGAACCGTGGTCGACGATAGTTCCATGGAATGCGATGCCAGGGAATATCGAACGTCGTCGATCGACGATATCGACATGCCGTTCACGCCGCAAATCCGATCGCCCCCGCTAACTTTCAATCCGGCGAAGATCCCGCATGAGGAGGGGACGCCGATTTCGGCGGTGGTGGTGGCATCAACTACGCGCACCGTCCCGTCCACTTCCTCCAATGCCAGGCCCTCCACGACATTCGTATCGTTTTTCGCGACGAACGTCGACGACGACGACGGGTACCTAGCCAGAAGGTACAGAGATCCACGCGGCCTATCGCCGTACGATGCGAGGATGCTCGCCTAAAAAGAGTTGGGCGGCCGGGGGGACGGGAACGGACCGCAGCGACCATTAAACAACGATTCATAACGCGACCCCACGCCGACATGGGTCGCAAATTTTTTTCATCCTCACCTTACCGTCCCGCTCGACGCATTCCCTAATCGCGTTGACGACCCCGGCGATGCCCCCCATCCCCCTCCTACTACCCCTCCATCCCCCGACAAGAATGGAGGATACCGCGACGTCGTTAATAGCGAGCAATTCGCATCCCATACGCAGTCCGTCATTACGTTCATCGTCGGTACGTTCACACGTCACGACATCATCATCGACGTGGTATACCACGACGGAATTGACGTGGACGTCTGAAATCTTGATACGATAACCGTACATCCTACCCCCCTCCTCATCGTCATCCTCCTCGTCGTCCTCCTCGACGTCCTCCCCATTCCCGTCCTCCATATCCGCCCCGTGCCGTCGTTCCTCCCCGTCGTACTTCCCGTTGGGCGCGTTGGCGAAGATGGCGGTCACGAATACTGTCGGCGTCGTCGCGGACGAGCGATCGGAATTCGTCGATCCCGCCACGGCCACAGGCCCCGCCGTCGCCGTCATCGCGTTGTCCTTTCGATGATATCGACACACGAAGGCGGTGACGACTACGACGATTATGACGAATGCGATGATACTGGCCAGCAAACCGCGGGAAAAGGGGTGGAAGGAGGCGATGGAGATTGTGTTCGAGATGACGGCCACCGCCATCGCGATGTATGACGACGCGTTGAATTTTATCGGTAGTTCGTTCGATTTTGTGTCATTTTTGCCGAGGATCGTACTCTCATTGCGCAACTGCTGTCTGAATTGCTGCACTTGCGGGATATCACTTGCCACGGGAGCATGCAAAAAGTGAATGTAGTTCCACCGGACGTTCCTCTTCAGTTTGTCCGACGGCCCTTCCACCTTACGCGCACGCTGTGCCTGGACGAAGCAATCAAAGTAATACCTATTGCTGAGTTCCGGATGTTTTATTCCCAACAAATTATCCAACGTGTCCTTCGTGAAGGGCACCGAATCATGCATTGCATCCAAGTCGTCTGGGTTTATAGCGGCGGCCAGGATGCGAATGAAATGAAATCCCCTGGTATAGGGCAAGGCGGCCCCCTGATCCCTACGAACTTTCATGCGTTCGTCATTAAAGTCGTACGATATGGAACAAAACGGCACAAGCTCCTCGGCGTCTTTCATCCACTCGACCGGATCATCCTCCCTGGTGGGAGAAATGAACGTAATGGGATTCCCCGCGGGATCCCGACGATGCACGAGAATATCGATAATGTCGTTCTTGGCCGTCCCTCCGCCATTGGGAATGCCAATTCCAAAGAAATAACGGGCAATCGACTTTCCCGCTCCCCCGATCAAGGATTGTTGCATCCTCTCCGCCGGGGGGGTACCTCCCGTCGGTACCCCAGCGAAGACCTCGTCGAGCATATCATTGGCGTCCCGGATGAAGTGGGCGGGTGATCGGCCCTCGCGTGCGAGGATCGCCCGATCCTCGCGATTGAGAAACTCGACCGCGATCCGGCCAAGGGGGACGTGGGCGAGCATTTCGATCATCCCCCCGAGGCATTGTCGCACCTCCTCCAGGAAAGTCATCGGCATCGTGCGGGCGAATCGATCGGTGCCGTCGGTGGCGGAATTCATACCGCCGCCCGAATCGTCGATGATGAATTCGAGGGCATCGAATTCCGACAGCATCATGAGCTTCCATCGAATGTATTGAAAAAAAAAGCAAATTATGCGGATTTCTTTTTTCCTAAGACGACGAGACAATAAAAATATTGCTCACGCCGTCATGTATCATGCACGTTGCGTCCAGCGCCTTACCTTATTCGCGAGTCCCATGGGCGCCCCGTACTTGGACAGGACGGAACCGACCTCGTCCACGATCGTTTGGGGGTCCGTCCCGACGAGATCGCAGAATTCCGAATGTCGCATCATCTCCACCGTCGCGTCGGCCGACTCGGACAGCGGCACGTCGATTCCGAGGTCGTCGTTCAGCCGCGCGTGATCTTCCATGCTCGATACGACGGGCAGGGAGCGCCGCCGCTGCCTGTCCACCGACCGGTCGTCGTACGAGGAGGTTGCCGCGATGTCAGCCCCCGACGCCTCGCCTTCGTGCCGGGGTCGGTGCCGAGGGTTCAACGCGATCACCCCATCGACCTTGACGTACTTCTTGGATTCCTCCGTCATGATGTGTGCGATGGGGATCAAAGGAGGGGTGAAAGGCAGCGCAGGACGAGGAGAGCCCGCCGCGGCGCCGGGTGTCTAGGAAGTTGTCTTGTTTGTTTCGTGTGTGTGCGTGTGTCTCTCTCACTCTTTGTGTCCTCGCGGATGATGGAGCGAGGGTGATCGGCACTGTAATTACGTATTATTTACCTACGATCGCGTCGATCACGAAAGATCACGAATCTACGATCGATGTACACGCTTTCTCTCTCTAGAGACAAACGAAATGGTAGATATCACACTGACGTTCCAAAGGAGACGAAACCGGCCCGCACTTTGACGGAGGGTAAGTACGTCAAATACACATTTGGAATTACATTGTTTGATTATTGGTGTGTACTTCCGCTCTCGTGCGCGCTCCCCTCCTGTGAAACTAGGCACAACAAGACACTCTTCGCATTTACATATATACGATAACATCCAACGTGAAACCTGGCATACTTGGCCCTCATAACTACCGAGCCGCGGAGCGTTTCCGAATAATCGCACGCCTTTTAGTCAATCGGGTTGGGAAGAATGAAATCGGAGGAAAACGGTATATGCGTGGAATGCATCGCGTCGTCCCTCTCATCCCACTCTCTGGAATCAGGTAAAAACACCGCCTATGCTCCTGTTGATCGGCGCAGTTCTCTTCTTCTGCATCGCGAAAATGAAATAAAAAAGATGGAATCGTTATTTCGTACACGTGATGAGGGGTGGAGAGGGAGCGAGGGGTGGATCGTTGAGGCGAGAAATACGAACAATCCGTTATATCGCTCCCCGCTCCCGCCCCCCCGCCCCCCCCTTTCGAAAGCAGGACAGGATACCCAAAACACGTACCGACTTGTAACCCTTGGAACCCTTCGAACCCTTGGAACCCTTCGATCTCTTCGCGGTCTTCGCTCTGGTCGGCCTTCGAGTGTTCGTCGGCCTGCGCGTCCTCGTTGGCTTCCCCGTCGGTTTCGGTGTAAATGTGGTGGGCGAGGTAGTGGTCGGCGATGAAGTGGGCTTCGCGGTAGTCGGCACCGCCGATGTCGGCGATGAGGTGGGCGCAGATGTTGGCGATGAGGTCGGCGCCGATGTCGGCGATGAGGTCGGCGCATTGGTCGGCTGCGCGCCGACGTGGACCGCATCGCGGCCGAATAATACGAGCATCGCCACGGACAGGGCGATGGATTGGTAGGAGGCCCTCATGATATTGATTTTTCGAGGCACCTTTCTTTGACCTGAGTGAACGCTCGATCCTGACTGGCGGCCTCCGGCGATCGAGTAGCATAAATATGACCGGCTCATTCACAATAAATCCCCCCTCCCCCCATCTATCTCTTTCATTCACATATTATTATTGCCTCGATAAGCCAGCAGAGAGGGTCATACCAAAATATCAATATCACAGGAGGAGCTTCAGCCCTCCTGATGATACTACTCATTCCTACGTGGGATGTAATTTATGGCGGGCCATTGTGGAAAAAAGAAATTGGGATCTATTGGGTGCCTGTGCCGTAATTCGTTTTAGGATGTTTTTATCTCTCTTCTTAGTGAGAATTGCGTTCCAGAGTTCGTTTTTTAGCGAGTCCAGATCATTTACAAGGCCTCTTTTTGTTTTTTTGTTCCAGATCTGGATCCATATTTTTTCCCTCACACTCGCGCACCATGGAAGCCGATTCAGAAGCCCTGTGGGTGGGCGCGTTGGTGGTGTACCCAATTACAAAAATAACATCCTCATTGAGATCGTTGAGAGGCATCTCCACCTGGGCCTGGAGGCATGGAGAGAGGTTGCCCTTGCATATCAGAGAGAGACTAACGAGCTTACTCTTCGCCGAGGGGAGGACCTTCGTGACANGGACGATAGGTTTCACTCGGTCACCCCCAGGGGGCAGATTGGTGCCACCCCACCCATGAAGGGGAAAACAATCTGCCATCAGAATACGGTAGGGGTGCATGCGGATATTTCCCTGATAACAATTCCCCCTGTGCCCTGTCCCGATGCGTCGACTATTCCCACAAAGTCGGGCCATCCACTTATTACTTCCCGGCATCCCGTGGGTGCCATGGTCGATTCCCGTAGTAACGTGCAGCAGCCTGCAAGAGCTATGAGGACTTTTCTATGTCAGAATAGGTATATGTATGATGGTTTTATTTTGAGAACCCTGTTGCACGTGTTTATAGATCGACACCTCCTGGGATTCATGTGAATGCGTGTCATAGCTTATAGCTTCGCCACTGTCAACTCAAATTCCTTGAAGGGTATGCTGGCTGAGCCGCGCCTCCCTGCCCTTAGCCATCCCTTGAGGACTGTTCAGAGTTTTTCTCTTTGTGCTGGTTCCAGCCATTTGGTTTTTGTGATCCCGTTGAAGTCAAAACCCAGAACTGCTTTCACATTTGAGATTACCCCTCTAATTTTTGGAGTTTCTTTTCAGAAATTGGGTCGTTGGCATCGTCATTGTAAGCCGGGAACACATCGTGTATACCTGTCATTATTGCTGTTGCGACATGTCATAGCTGCTTTTGTGATACTGGAATGACCACGCTCATGAAATCATCACCATAGACCTCTGTAAAATATCTTGGAGCTGGGCGAGGCCATCCGATGTCGGTTGGGAGTTTTTCATATTCACTATCGCCTGTAGTATAGTGTTCGAATTTGTGTGTCGGCTGTGACCCGATGGGCATTTCGATATATTCTGTTGCAAAATCCCGAGCTGTTTCTGTGGCTGCGCAAAAATACGGTGATGATTCTACCCATCCCATTTGAAGGGAGGTGGGAACCACAAGGATGACTGGCTTTCCCTCCGGCTGAGGGAGGACCTATGCAAAATTCCATTCTTCACCCTCGTGACAGTCCATTCTCCAGAAGTCATCTTTGAGGTCCCACTTGGCCATAAATATTTTCACGTTGTCCTCTGCTGCAGCAAATGCATGTTTCACCCAAGCTAGGCACTCCCCGATTTGATCTATTGCTTCCTTTGGTGCTGTTTTTTCCATAGTGTCATTCATGGCAGCAAGTACTCCCCCATTTTTGAGTAGTAGTTGAAATGAAAGGTCAAGTATTGAGCGAAATGCTTTCGATTTGTGCGGTATTGCTGCAATGAGCGATATTTTTAGCTCTGGTGGTGGGTCATGCTTGACCGTGTCCCAATTTAATAGCTGGGCCTGTTTTGTGCGGACCTTCTCTGTTGCCTCCTCAGCTAAGTGTGTGAGTGCCTTGACTGAGAGTGCCAGCCGATGAGGGCCTCTCTCAACGGCTTCCCACATCTCTTCCTTCATCCACGGCCATCCTGTCTTGGTTGGGCATCCTAACTGGGAACACTCAAGAAGAAGGCCCGTCGCCGGGTGATGCAAAGCTCGTCCGGTAGGACACATTGAATTTTGGTAAGGGCCTCGCGCCGCCCCGTGTGATACCATTGTTAGGGCGACTGCCCCTGTGTGGGTTGCCCAATGTGATATTTCGCCCTGCCCTTCTTTGAGTTCCCATTTTTGCTGTTGATTTTCTTTGCGCATTTGTGTTTTATTGGAACCCCGCATGACCTCATTTGAGTCTTGTAGTCATGGAGGTTGTAGGCCCTCTAGTGCTTTGCCAGTGTTGCTAGTCTTGAGTACGGTCGTTCCCTCTTCCGCGCTGGGAGTGTAATCATTGGTTAACTTGTTAGTCTTACCTTGTCCCCCGTATAATAGTTCTTTTGCCAAAGCCAACAGCTTCCCTTTGTTATGTTCCTCTTTTCCCGTTGGTATGCATGCCATCCCCTCGGGCTTACATGCCCCTTCGTTGCAACCGATCTTTGTCCAGAATTTGTTCGCTACTGCACACTCGAGAGGCCCTAAAATAATTTCCTTTATTCTCCCTAGTTTGTTCCCCATAAAAGTTTTTCCTATGCCCCCATTGTAGAGCCCTTCACATACCGCTATGTCCCCCAATGTTTCCCTGAGAACAGGGGTCAGTTGCTGGCTCCTCCCTTGCTGGCCACCTTTTGTTTCTTGCTTGGGGATCCTCCTCCACCCCCGCCGTAGGTGCTTAGTAGTGCAACAACCCCTTTGTTGATGATATCAAAAACCTTGTTGACGAACTCATCGGTGATATCCGATGGGGCTGCATGGCCCCATTCCATCATGAATCAGCAGTATGGGAAATCACATTTACCCAGAACGCGTGCCCAGCAGAGGTACGGCCGCCCATTTGGGTGAGCATATTTTTGGAGCACGGGCAAATCCGTTTGCCTTTTTCCCGCTGCATTTGTATGTCTGCTAGATGCAACACCCGTTGGTCCTTTCTAGGTATGCCCCCATCATTTCTTGAATCCTTGGGTGATGTTCGTCATGGAAGTTTGTTTCCAATCCCGTACGTAGGGTTGGATGGCACCTTGGTATTGTCCGCCACCTTGTCCCCCGCCATAGCACGGTTGTTCCAGATCTGGATCGGTTGGCCAGCCAACCGATCCAGATATTTTTTGTTTTCTTTTTGTTCCAGATCTGTATCCAGATTTTTCCCCTCACACTCGCGCACCATGGACGCCGATTCAGAAACCCGAGGAGGTCAAGGCAGATGCGTTGGTGGTGTACCCAATTACAAAAATGACATCCTCATTGAGATCATCGAGAGGCATCTCCCCCAGGGCCAGGAGACGTGGAGAGAGGTTGCCCTTGCATATCAGAGAGAGACTAACGAGCATACTCTTCACCATGGGGAGGACCTTCGAGACAACTGGAACAAAAAGCTATGCAACCGCATGCAGAAGCCGACAGGTAAACCAGGAGCACAAACAGAACGTAGAGCGTCACATTGAGGATGAGGCCACCGCGGCAATTTTGGGCGTCGACTCTGCAGAGTCGAACCACTCTCGTGACGATGGCTCGGGCTCTTTATCGGAGATCGATGTGGTAGCGGGGGGAGGTGGTAGCAGTCGTGGCACTGCTGTTGCTGCTAGTCGTGACGGCGATGATGAGGGCCGATCCCCCGTTGAATTTATTCAGTTCAATAATGGCCGCGGGGAGGACGAGGAGGTTGAAGAGATCGCAGTGGCAAACAGTCGGAGGAATGTTGTTGACGACGTGAGTCGTCCTCGTCCACAGTCAATGCCTGCATTTGGTAGCAGGGACGGCGCCACGGCAGCTGTGACATCATCTTCTACCGCAAGCAGGGGTGGGGCTACTACGACACCAAGAAATGCACAACCTGCACCACCAAGGAGGAGTCCTTCGTCGATGTCGACCACGGCCAGCGGTGTTGGAGGGGGGGGCGGACAAAAGACAAAGAATTCGACAAATCGTGAACGGGGATCCATCTCCAAAGCGATGGATAGGATGGCCCAATCACTTGAGAGTGGTGGTGGGGGGGGAGGGGAGTCTATGATGATATCCATGCTGTCGAATCAAATGCACCAAACCGCGCAGAATATGTCTATGCAGCAGTCACATTTTCACCAGCAGATGCAGATGCAGCTGGCTTCGATCGAGAAACGTGCGGAGATGAGCGAGAAGTATCTTCGCCAGATTGCGAAGTCGCTTGCTAAGAATAAAAAGCATAAGAAGGGCGGGAGTGATGATGAGGACGACACTTCAGATGATGACTAGTAGGTAGTCGGAAAATCGGATTTAATTAGATAATTAGAATAAAGTTGATCATTCGAACCACCCTATGCTAGCCGTCCCCTTATATATGACTAGCCCCTAAAAATCAGTATCATCTCCCTCGTTGCCAAAATTCTCCTCCATCAGCTCTGCTTCATCGTCAGTATCGTAATCACCAGGCTGAAGGTAGTACTGGCGAATTCTGTCGTAGCCATTAATATTGATCACTCGCTCGTATTCAGGTCCAAACACTTCCGATATCTGATTATGGCCAACTAACTCCGTTCTGAAATTATTCACTAAAATGATACACTCAATCACACGACGACGCTTCTCTTTATCAGATGGCAATCTTTTTTTGCAGCGCGGAAAGGTCCCTTGCAACCCACGCATTCCCCACTCACTCGCTTGCCTGAGGGAGGTGTATACATTCGACAGGCGGATCAAGTTATCCCTCACCAAGGAGTGCAATCGACGAGCGCTCCTTTCGGGAATTGGGCCAACAAGTATTCCAGTTGCATCGCCACTCCGTGGGAAGCCCTGATCAACACAAATTTTATAATCACCAATCCGCTCTTTAATATGAGAGAAAAAACGCGCTGTGAGTGTTCCATCCGACCAGCTCCCCGGAAAGTTTATTGCACAAAAAAATACTTTGCCATCGGGACCAAATACTAATACATTGTTCACCATCGTGTCACAATCATAGCCACAGTAATATGCATTCTGCTGGATTCTCTCGCTAGTCATCTCGGTTGCCAGCCCCAGTCCGTCCATAAAACCGATGACGTTGTCAATTGTAGGTTCGCGCATCCTTATCATGTCTGCATACTCCCGCATTTTCTGCTCATTGGGGAAGCTTATCCTCGCAAACGGATGATAGCGCAACCGCTTCACCGTCATCCGGAGAATTTTTTTGAGAATACGAGAGCATGGTGAGGGGGTGATGCCAAAAATTAAACAAAGCCATTTAATTGTCATCTGGCTACCCAGATAACACAGCAACAGCCCCAACATCCCATCCGGTGGAAGTGACCATGGCCTCCCCCGGTGTCGCATCCAAAGACTGTGGCCAGGAGGTATTACAACATTGAGGAGGTGGTCAAAAGCCTCTCATGTTAAGCTGGTGACGTGGAGAAAGGACAACGAGTCTCCTTTGTCATTTAATTAACGCCACGGTGAGAGAGAAGGCGGGACCAACACAGCACGAAGCAGGTAGGAACAAACGTACCAAAAAATTTTACCTCCTCCTATAAAATTTTTTTTCTAACAGAATGGGCCCAATAAATATGGCACTGTGTACAACCTTGTAAATGATTCATATTGTTTGTACTTATTTATCTACTTTGTACAACCATGGTAAGGCCGTTCGTTGGGTCAAGTGGCATGAATACGGCGAATTAGAGTAACGGCTTGTGGGAGCATCATCGGAAGGGGTTGGTTGAGGGCGCTGTCGAAGGATTTTTATATAATTTGGTAAATCAGCTAAGAAAAAAATTAATTAGTACACTCGTCGATTTTATTCTTTTTTTTGACCTCCTCCCAACTCGATCGCACCAAAATCAATCCGTTCGCGCTCCCCTCACGCAGACCTGTGATATCGTGCATCCCTTCTTACCCCTCCGCCATGGTGCACGCGTGTTTTTAGTTGATTGTTGTGTGTTGTTCATCGTCCGTTGCCCCCGAAGACCTCGGTGCATTTCATTTTTTTGTCGCCTGTTCTCTGCCCCAAAAGATGAGTTAATACCCCCCACACATGTTCCGCCACAGTCACTCATCCTCCAAAATATCCTGAGTTCCGACTTTTGGTTGGTTGTTGCATGTATTATTTAAATGGCGGTCATCAAAGGACAAGGCACCCCCTCCATCTCTATTTTTGATGCGTCACATTTTGGCGCCCGGAGCAGCCCCCACATCACGAAATAAAACAAACTGAATGTGCACAACATCGCCCATAATGTGGGGAGCACATGAGTCATGCCGAAACGGAAAGCCGACTGTCATTTACAAATAAGATTTGGATTAAGTGCGGCTCTGTAATTCATCTATCGGACTTCGGTCTCACATGTGAGACACCATGATGTGCTTGAACATAAGAATATCATATTGTGCTGATCATGAATTCAAAATTTGCTATGGTTCGTGAATCATTTATCCCTAAGGGAGGAAATAACCATGACATAAAGTGATACCGCTGTGCTGCTCAGGAATGCTCTAATTAATTCATTTTTTTGACCATGCTTGGGAATTTTCCAAAACCATTGATCGGTACATGAAATTGACTTTACGAAAACAGCATGCTTTTGAGCAGACCTCCCAAAAACCACAGTCAAAGCGAAAAAAAGGGAGTTTTCCACGTGGGAATAGGTGGAAATCAATACCGGAAAATATACAATTTCAAGCCTGTGACATATTCGACCCCCTCTAGCGAAGGAGGGTATTTTCCTCAACATATGATTATTCAAATACAAAAGAGAGATGGTATATGTCTTCAAAACCTCCCATCATGGTGAATTTTGGGAGAAATGAGGAAATCTCACAGTTGTGGGATTCTGCAACATGGCAATACATAAAGAAGTCTGGCAGTCATGGGTTTTGTTCTTATCTCAGCCCATACAATTGACCATGGAGAAAAATGAATTATGAGTCTTACTAACAACAAAAAATCACAAGACACAAAGTGATGTTCAGCTTTCCCACATTATGATGTCCTACCAGAGCATTGTCTTTGACAGAACAAACTTTCAAACTTGTGAATTTCTTCATTGCAAATATGCTCTTTCCGACTTAAATGATTCTGACTCGCATTGTAGTTTTCATTTCTTTCCTTGATTATCAAAGGAACAATTGCTGAAGCCTTGCCGAATACCTCAGGATCAGTCAAATGCTGTGCTATTCGAATAGCAGCCTTAACGAATACGTCGCTGGCTGCTTTCTGACCTTGCCCTGCGCAGCGATTGGATAGGCTGCTAAACATTTCCACAAAATAAATTGGATCTGCGTATAAGCCCTCTGTGTTGATGATAGATGTCAGTCTGTGGAGAGTAGAGGAGCACACGGATGCATCGAGTTGAATTCCCGCGCTTGTATTGGTTTCAACTTCACGCTCAATCAGCTCTGCAATTTTCCCAACAGCACTTTTGACGCATTGTAGCAGATTAAGCTGCTGCTGCGAGGCCGCCAACGCAATAGACCTTGATTTGACAGCACATTCGCATGCAAGCAAAAGGGATCGAGGCAGTTCCAGCCGCTCCAGCTCGCTGAAAAGCAATATTATTAATTCCCAGTCAATCGTGTCTTGTTCATTGACGCAGAGCTCTAGCAGCAGCAAATGTAGCCGACCACTGAATCCGCGAGAGGAGCTGCAGGCAACATGGTTTCGCCAAATTGTACGTGCATATGATGAAAAGTGCATCGTGCTCAACTGTAGCAAATTGGAATGAGGTAGAGGAAGTCCCATGGCTTCGATTTCCATCGCAACGAAAGAACCAAATGCGCACTTGCTCATATGGACATCGCCAAAGTTGCAAGAATACGTCTCTTCGACCACGACTCTTGCGATGACTTCCTGGGGACACAAGAAAGTAGCGACTCGTAAAGCTCTATGACGCATGGCAAAAGAAACAGAAATGCGCTTAGCGTGGATGGCTTCCATCGCGCCATTTTCGGAAACAATATGCACGACACTCTCGTCAAAGGCAGAACTTTCATCGAAGAGAAATCCGAGCGTTGACGTGATGGTGCTTTCTTGCCTCGCGAAAACAATACCCAAAAGTTCTCGCGCATGCTGCAAAGCGAGATCACCTTCGAAGAAAGACGCCTTTCGACAAGATTTTTCGGCCCGTTGTCTCTTTGCGCTTAGCCTTTTTGGCTTCTTGGGTAACACATTGATATGTACATTTTCATTTTCCTCCTCAGGTGAACACACGGTGTGGTGATGGTAATTTTCCGCAAAACAGATCAAAAATGAGATCCGCAGTGCCACCCTCGAACAAAGGTGATCTGACAACTCTCGTTGTGATGACAGAGATAAGGCAGATGCCTCTTCAGTTGATGTGACCTTTTCATTTCTGTCGTCGTTGTTAGAGTCGCTGGAGGACCAAGTTTGATTGCCAGAAGTAATGCTTCCTATATCCATGACAAACTCAGAGGTGCTTTCACTCTCATCACCCGTTTTCATATCAGTCCTGGATTCCCCTTCTTTGTTGTGTTCCGTTTCATCTCCTTTTGAATCCTTAAGGTTTGCAAGTAAGTCCTCGTTTCTATCGTCCCCGTGAACAAGCCATTGACGAGTCATCAATCGAGCAAATTTACCAATATTTACGTGCGAATAGCGGTTTGACAGGCATTTGCATGCGTCATGAACCATTAACGCTAACGAACGGAAGTGATGTGTTGTAAAGCCGTCGGTATCATCAAGGGTTGCTGCCGCTGCTGTCAATGATCCTTCGATGAGAAGCGCTTTGACCAAATTTTCTGGGCAATAGTTGTGATCTGATTGTGCACGCTCATGTGCTTTGTCAACAATTGACTTGAAAAACGCACAGACCTTCTTCGTATTGGTTTCATGACGTTTTAGCACTTCGGTAACTAGAATCTTGTCCGACAGACCGGATCTAGCAGCGTCGATGCATTTTACCCGCTCCAAGGCAATGTATTCCTCTTCTGCATCTTTACACGATTCGGCCTCCTCTGAGGCTTCAGTAGCGTTTGCATGTGCCATGTCGAGGCATTTGAGTTGATCCACTGATCCATGATCATACTGAAGGGAACACCACCAAGCTAGATCTGCCCTGTCTCTCGAAGTCTTTAACCTTTTCGCAATTGGAACTACCGACACGTCAAACGATGGTAATTCCATCCCTGATACTTTCAACTTTCTGAAGCGCAGAACCAGTGAACGCGCATGCATGTAGCCCGATGGCAGTTGGAGCAAGCTGCAAAGAGGGGCAAGCGCGGCCACAATAGAGTTGGAAGGAGAAAGACAGTCATCGAGGACGCTCTCAAGAGGATCGAGCGGATCAAACACGTTTATTTTGCCCTTTCTCGCATTTGTGCTCGAATGTGACGGGTCTCGAGGAAGTGGTTCGAACAACTTTGTGAATTCGGGTCTCCTCTCGGGATCATACCTTTCAAAGATTGAAGAAAGAATCACAAGTGCATCCTGACGCCGCTCGATGCGTCCTGTCTCGTCTTCGTGCGCTTTTGCTCGTGTGTCGCTCTTTTTCATTAAGCCACTCAATTTGTTGAGGCACTCACGGTAGAGTTTGAAAACCATTGCCAGACGATCATAATCTTTAGAAATGCGATGATCAGCTTCAAGGCTGACAACACATTTACGAAGCACCGAGTTTTGATTGAGGGTTGGCAGAAGTGCCAAGCATTCTCTAACAGCAGCTTCGGTCTTATCCAAGTCATTGCGAATATCAAACGCGTTATCGCTCCTCCGGGTTTTTTCTGACTTTGCCTCGGCACAGGATCCGTTAGCTTCGTCACCTGGTACCGATAGAAGAAATTCGATGATGATCGAAGGAGGAGTGTGTTTGTTCAATCCATAATCTTTCGTAAACCTTCTGGCAAGTTTTATTGTGGAACGAGGGCCCAGCTTTTTAGCCGCGTTCCAAACCATCTTGTCGCAATACCCTTGCAGGTTCTGATTTACTGTTGATTGAGAATCTTTCGGTTGTGAAAAAACGCTCGGGTCAAAAGAAACTCGATGGCTTGATAGAACGCCCCACCAAGTAGAATTACAAGAAAGCTCATCACACTGATCGATGAACCGTCGCTGCTTGTTCCATGGAAAGGGCGCGCCATTAGAGAAGACACCAACCCCACAGTATTTGCCAATACTAGCTGTCGTGAGAATGCGAGAGAAGTTTTGCTTGCCAATCGCCGATGGCAATGCTGATTGGTAGATCTAGAGCGCAGAATATGACGATCGTGTTATTGAGGACGGTGACTGGAGACAGAGAAAATTCGTAGGCAATACAAAGGCATTCACTGACCTTAAATGCAATATCTTTTGGTAAGTGCAGCAAAAACGATACCGACATCGAAGCATCGATGGTACCTGAGGTTAGGCCTGATTCGGTTCCTCCTAAGCTGCGCTCCGCAAGGACACGATAAATTTTTTTCAGGATGTTTTCAACATCTGGGGTCACCAAGCCTATACTTTGAATCTGACTCAAGGACATGGCCACTGAGAGCATGATCACACGATGAGAGGCAGCGTGGGCGCCACTGGATTCAAGGGAATGAACGATTTGAAACTTTTCCATTAACGGGGTTGCCTGGTCATATTTAACTTTTCCTGTTGATTCAATCCCCAGCATTATTTTCAAGTACGACATGCTGGTGGTCAGTGCTTCGAGCGGTTTCAATAGAAGTCCATCTCCGAGGTACCACGTCGAATGAAGATTTGGGGCTGAGGGCAATCTTTTGTCGGCGGGCATTTTGACCGGCTTCGCATCTTTACGACAAACAGCTTTTAGCATATCGATATATCTTTCTAGCCTTTCGCCGACACCCATGTCTGATCGCATGGTAATATCACAAACAAGCTCCGTCAAGCTGGCCAAGGAGAGAGACGATGACAACATGTAAGAAGGACTGTGATGCAAAACATGCTCACGAAGAAGTTGCGATGCTTGAGCCATACTCCTCATGGCAATCAATGATGGCGATGAGACTGTTTCGTCGTGCAAACTGAATGACTTTGACTGTGATAAATGATGTGCTTCTGATAGTGACCTTGCACAAAGCGTCAGTGCAATAGAAATAATTGCGTGGAAAGATGAATGCCCATTATGTTCTTGAAGGACGCCCGAAACCTCCAGTAGCAGAAGGCTCGCATGATTGGTCGATATCCTTGCCACTCGACATGCAGCGACCCCGACAGCACGTGACCACATCTGGGATACCTGCGACGAAGTGCTACACAGTATAGCACACCATTGTCTCGCGGTTGCCACAAGAGACCTGAGCTCATCGCGTAAAGATTTATCCTCCGAATCCAACATAATTCTTCGAGATAAAAGCAGATCCGTGCTGGATTGCAACAGGTCCGACACAACTGCAGCGCAGCAAGATGGATCCCTCAACTCCTCGAGAGTCAGGAAGATATCACACCCCGAGCTCGTTGAGTCTATTCCTCCTTGCAGTTTTGATATTTTTTGGAATTCTACCAACAGCTGATGCGAACTACAGTTCTGACAGCGTGACTTTCCAATGATGACTTGTTCTCGCATCACCGAAAGAATCGCACACGCTGTGGAACTCGCCAATTTAGCTTGTCGCTTCGCCTCACCCACAAACTTGTTCCGCAAAATCATCTTTTTACAGTCTTCAAGAACGCCTGCACAAAATCCAGCCATTCGTTCACCTACTAATTCTGCTAATGTCACGTCAACGGAGTATATTTTACGAACGAATGAAGCGCATTGCCCTGCACGGTTCGATGATGATTTTACGCTTGGAGTGATCATCGTCCTCTGTATGAGAAGAAGGCAGGTGTCCAACTTGGAAACATGCGTTAATGCATCGCAAAGCATAAATGCATCAGACAACACAGAGGGATTATCGAAATGGAGGCACATGTGTTGAACAAGTTTGAGGCCATGGGAAGGATCAGACTGTTCGGTGTTTATTCGGGAGGCGAAAAGAAAAGTGGGATGCGGGGATCCACATGAGTGGTTGCGAGGCATTTTCGATACGGAGTAGGAGGAGGGCCTTTAAACCAAAGAGCAAATCGCATAAGTGTTAACCACCGTGAAAAAACCACTCACCACTCGAAAGAATTCCTGGGCTCCATTTCCGCAATAATTCCGAACCAAGGAATCTATCGCCAGCAGGCGAGATGCTTCCTGTAGCTCACTCTTGTCGTTCTCGTCAACGGCCATGGCAATCGCATCCTTCGCAAGCGAAGTAATGTCAGGGGGACGTGGTACGCTAACTAGTGCGACACGAAGCATCTTGAGGACGATGCCACACTTAACCGCCGGCGAGGTGCACCATTGGAATAAGATACTGGCTTGATGTAGCGCGTGTGGGATGTTGTCTCGGTTGTCATCGCAAAGTTCATTGGCATATTGATGAACGGCCTTGTCAAAATCGGCGTCGACGTCGGTGGCGAAAGAACGGATTTCGTCGCGGATGGATGCCACCGAGTTAAGAGATTCGTCCGAATGTTGAACGATCGTCGCCTTCACGAGCTCCTTCACGACGAAATGCTCACCCATCGTTGAATAGTTAGCCAATGCCAGCACATCCCGTGGGAGACCGAGATCGCGCGCAGTCTTCAAGCGCCTCGCCTCTTGCAACTTGTACTCCACGCCATCGTATTCAACACTCTTGTCGTCGTCGTTATCATCGACGTAAGAAACTTCGGCTACGGAATCGGGGGACGATAACGACTTATGCAAGAATGAAAATTCGAGAGAAGGAACATCATTGATACCAATCTTGCCTCGGCTGACTCTCTGGGCTGACATCATTCTGCAATCTCGTTTCCTCGCGCCGCTAATCAAGCCGATTTTAAGCACCGTTGGACGAGATGGCCGGGGCACATAATGTTTCGACGCTTTGGAATCGAATGACGTGTGGAACGTTTCTGACGTATTCCTAGGAGTCGATGGTCCGAGTATATCGTCGTCTTCATGCAGTTCTGACTGCTTGGGTTGGATGAAGCAGCTGTTCATTGTCACCGTGAGACGGGCCGTGGCTACGTCAACGGCCTTTGAGTAAGACAGGTTTGGAACATAGTTAGATACTCATTGATTCGGTCTTTCGGGACCTTCTCTTTCAGTCGAAATGCAATAGCCTTTCTCTTACCGACAGCAACATAATACTCGCGTCTATGCCATTGACCGCGTCGTCATGCACATCATCATAGTGATCTGCGGCATTCAAAGCCCAAGAATGTATCTGACGCAGCGATTTACTGCCGACAACAACATTTGGGATGACGATATCACACAGCCACGGAATGAACGCCCGAGGATGAATATTCATAGGTATGCACAATGCCGAAGAGGCGATGACATTGGGATGCAAAAAAGATGACACTGCCATTCTCCTCTTGTACGCCAGGGTTGTTCGTAACAATTTTTGTACCGACTTGAATGCCCCACGCATCACCAATGAGCGCAACAAATCCTCAAGCGACGCCAACTCCAAGATCGGATCGTTCGCGGCGACCCTCGCGGCGTCCAGCGGCGGAATGATGACGTGCAACGCACTTAATGCCATCGCTCTTCCGTCCAACGAACGACGGCGCTCCTCGAGAAGCTCCGCCCCACCCCTATTGGACGGACCAACGGCGTTGACGACCCCCGTCATCGCGTTGGACACCGCCGACAGCGCCGCACTAACTTCCCGGATCGAAAATGTTAAAGGCGTCGATCTGCCGTGGTGATCGTGATATTCGCCAACATTTCCATTCGCGGGCCACGACATCATATACGCAGCCACGTCGCACATACATTCCACCTCCCTCGTTCCACCTCCGGAGAGCACGACCGCCTTGGCAATGCGTCTCAGACACTCCCTGGTTCCCTCCTCCCTCGAGCGCGAGGAGAGGGCATGTTGGAACTGCATCAGGGAAATGTACGATCCGGTGATCGGCGTGGATATTCCTCCCAAGCCACCACCGTCCCTCACAGCCGTCGTCATCGTCGTCGTGATACGCTCCGACAGGGCACGCGCCCCCTCATAATCGTGTCGGATCAGCATGCGATGCACTTCCCCGAGCATTGTCGATTCTCCTATTGGCGCAAATTCCCAGCAGCCCTCCTCCTCCTCCTGATCGTCGTCGTCGTACAGTGACGACGACGATGAAGACGACGGCAATCCACCGACGAGGAAGCGAAACGCATAGCAAGCATCGCCTTCTGCGGGGGCCAAGGAAAAAATCCGATCGCGATGCACCGACGGGGGATGCCAATACTCACCGATCATCGCGTTCACGTCCACGACGAACAGCGTCGTCGCGGATATGCCGTCGCATCGCGTCGTCTTCGGCATCGACGAAGACGCGATGCACCTTATCTCGTCCCGCGCTCGTCCGTCGTGCATCGTGCGACACGCCACCGCCACCGCCGCGATGCGTCGGCGCGAGGAGGAAGTGGTGGGAGACGGGGAAGAGAAGGTAGTCGTATCATGATCGTCGTCGTCGTTACAATCGTCTCCCCCTTCCTCGCATTCGCTCCGCGGTCTCACGTTCATCACCGACGTGACGTCGATCACGTCCGGTGGGAAGACGTATCGTCCAGCGATGGATAGGTCGTTCAATGTCATCCAGAGCAACGACGACGACGACGACCGCTCCGTCGTCGCGGCGATCGCGGCGGTCGACTCGCCGTCGTCGTTGACCTGCGTCGGGACGATCCTACCTCCACCGCCACCCCCCCTCGCCAATACCGCCACCATCGGCGGGTACGTACCCCTGCCCCCCCCCATCCCGACGACGACGACGGGCGGCGCGATGACGACGACATCCGCCGCGCCGTCGATGCCCTCCTTATCATCATCATCGCGATCATCGTCGTCTCCTACTACATGAGCATCGCGCGGCAAATCGAGGTTCGATGAAATGAGATTCCCGAGATTGCGCGATATCAGCGACGTGGATTTCTCGACGGCGTCGTATTCCCAAACCGACGCTATGACGTCCGAGTCGTCATTTCGCGCTTGGTAGTAGCCGAGGATGAAGCGTATCGTTCTCGACGGATAAGAGGAGGACGATGACGACGACGATGACGATGACGAGGATGAAACGAACGATCCCATCATCCACGCAATGTCGGCATCGACGTCGTCCTCCGTCGGCGGTCGGGGCAACGCACGGGGTTTCATTTTCGCCATGCCCCGCGCGATGTCTTGCGACGATGACGAATCGAGGAGACGACCGCATATGTCCTCGATGATGAGCATCTTCGTCGTCGTCGTCAAACGACTACCGCCACCGTTGCCACCCTCCCTCCCGCCGACTTCGTCTCCCCTACCGCCTGGCGCGTTGCCACATGCCACAATGACGAGCACGTCGTCGTCTTCGTCGTCGTTTTCGTGTCGTTCATCGTCGACATTTCCGTTTTCGTCCTCGTCGTAACGATCGTCGCCATTTGGATGGCCGTCGTTGTCGCGGTCGTTAACGATTTCCCCCCGCTGTCGTCTTCGTCGTCGTCGTCGTCGTCGTCGTCGTGGTAATCTCGACGGGAAGAATAGCCTCACGGGTGGAGGAGGAGCGATGGCGGTGGTCCCGTGCCCCCTCCCTCTATCATCGCTCCCACCCTCGCCTCCTCCTCCATTGCCCTTGCGATAATCATCGCCCGTGGTCGTCCCTCGAGCGGTGGCGGCAGTGGCGGCGGGGACGCCCAACGACCTCGAGACCAGTGTTCCGCCGTCGGACCCACGCAGCAAATGAACGCATCCATCGGACGTCGCGCACGCGATCAATGTGCCATCGTCGTTATTTACCACCGTCGTCACCCTCGCGTCGAACGTCGTCGTCCACGAAATCGACGCGTCGTCGTCGACGTCGTCATCTTCCTCGCTTTCGGCGTTTTCGAAATCGACGCCGCGGGATGGGGGAGGAACGATGCGACGCATCGTCATCGGACGCAATCGCATCACGGAGACGCCGCGCGCGATGGCACATGACGACATGCGCGACGATAGTCCCCCCGTCGTCGTCATCCTCGACGACGACGATGATGACGACGACGACGACGCACGATGGGGATGGTAGTTCTCGTCGTTTTCGCCATGATGACGACGAGGACGAGTCGTGGGGGGCAGGTCCAGTCGTCGGAGTTTGCCGGGAATGCTCGCGCCGCATCCCGAGGAGGAGGAGGAGGACGAGGAGAAGGAGGAGGACGTCGACCGCGACGACGACATGGTGTGCACTATGGACGGGCGTCCGATTTTTTTAACTTTTTTATCCCCTTCTCCCGCCCCCCCCCAACTCCTTCTCTGATTCTCCTTCCTCTTCCTCTTATTCTTGACCCGCGCCCTCCCCTTTGGACCTCTGGAGAGTTCCTTATTGTCCGTTCTCTCCGATGATGATTATTAATAGCGATTGACTCCGTTCGTTTGATAGCTCGCAGTGCCGTCGTGAGAGCTGTCGTCAGTGCTCTCGTCCGGGGTGCTGTCGTCTTGTGTTGTTGGCGGTTGGCCTTTGGTCGAGGAGGATGGCGCGGAGAGAGGATCGCAGGAAGCCGTTAGTGCGGTCTGGAAATTCTCTGTGCGTCAGCTCCAAATACGGGCTTACGCTTACGTGT
>JALLBA010000266.1:0-22216 GCA_036939675.1 Cyclostephanos invisitatus | reverse complement strand
CCTAGGCCCTCGGGGTCAGTGAGTAGCTTCCCTAGTGCTTGCGTGTAGATGTTCTCATTGGCGTCGAGGCAAACGATTAATCTTTCACCCGCTGCTCTTCATCCCTTGAGTAGCTTCTCTAATTCCTCCCTGAACTTAGCTTGTGGGCATGTAATGTGATCTTGCTGGTTCCATATCATGTATCTTCGCTGTTGGGAGTAGCTGGTACTGTTGTCCTGTCGCAGGGGTTGTATCCGCATGTGATTCTTGTTTGCACACCGGTGCTGCCTTTGAGTAGCATTGTTGTCCATCACCCGAGGCCTGTTATATCTTTCTCAGATGTCAGCATGTCTAGATATTCTGTAGGCTGCCAAACATCAACAGCTCCATGCCCCCTTCTCTTGTAATTCCCTCCTCCTTCTTCCCTGGAAGCACCCCGTGCATTTGTAGGACCTCCTCTGAAACCCCCCGGATATTTATTTCTTCTTGATGTTGTATTTCTTCTCGCGATCATAGTAGTCTGGACGTGTCGATGGTGCCTGTTTCATCCAGGCCCCAGTTATGCGTCCTTGTGCTTGCTTCGGTGAGCCTTCCCCTCACACGGTATCTTGTTGCGCGCTGTGCCAATGCATTGAGGACTGTAGTATGCATGGTGGTGTTAAGTCCTTGTTGGCAAATCACTGCAGTAGATCCATCACTATAATTTAAATTAATTGTTCTAATTGAATTCCCCCTATTCCTAAACATACATGCACGGTGCCGGCCTCTCCTCCCCCATGAGGAGCTGGCCGGTGCTCTTCTCAGACCGCGTGTATCCAATTGTGCACCCATGTCCCCTGATCCACTATTTGCATGGATTCAGAGGAGGTGTAGTTGGTGACTATCCGCCACCCGCCGCATGCACGCCCCCTTCCACCGCCTCCTCACTCAGAGGGGAAGCCGTAGCTGGCAAGGGCTCATCAGTCCTTGTGGCTTCCTGGTTGGGGCTCTTGCATGGCTGCATTGCCAGGCTGGGATTGGCTGCAGGGGCCGATCCCTCACTCTCGTCATCCTCTTCATCCTTGTCCAAATTGAACGTGGGTTAGAGGTGGCGATTGTGGACGGTTGCAAAACTTAGGGCATTGGCGTCTAGGTAGAAGAGCTTCTCCGGATTCTTGTCTGCCATGCGCTTCGTGCTTTTCTTGCCGATTTCTTTGAGATCGAAGGCATTATTCCACCTGGACACCTTTTCAAGTTCCTCTTTGTCTTCCTCTTCTTTCTTCTTGTGGGGGGTGGTGATGGCCAACGTCTCGGGGTTCCATTAACAGCCGTCAATTTCCGACACTAGTGTGGCATCGCATGTTGCCTCGAGGAGCTCCATCACAAATTTCTTGGGGAGAGCTGCGATCATCGTTAGGTAGTAGAAGAGGAAAGCCGCTACCTGTTTGTTGTTTGTTCATCATGTGAACAATTCTCTCCGCCTCTTTGCATGCGGGGATAATTGCAAGGGTCGGTCCCATCTCTTCCACCTGGTGGAGCTCGACAAATAAAGAGAACTGATCAGCTTGCATCTTGACATAGTTGAACATTACCATCCTGAGCGATACCTTGCCACCTCTGGGGGTAGGTGCTACCTCCCCATTGATGAGATCGATACCAAAAATCGTCTCTCCTGTCATCGATCCTTGGTATCCTGTATGCTTCATTGTGCATCTGACCATCTTCTTGATTTCTCTGGGGGTGGACTTTGTGTCCATCACTTCGCTGATTCGTGCTCGCTTCTCAAGGAACAGCGCCAGGACGTTGTCCTTCAGGTGGGCCTCAACTTCAGGATCAGCTTCGATGTGGAGGGCTTTCCTGTTCTCTCGCACATGATATGGGAGTTTATCGAAGCTTGATGTGTCCATCCCTTTCAAGCGTGGGACTTGCAGGCGGATCAGATTCCTGGAATTGGGGGGGCATTGTATTCATCATCATCTTCTAGCGCCAACCTCTCGTGCTCCTTGATGCTGGTGGCATTGTGAAGGATCGAGTTCAGAGTTTTGAGGATGATGAGGTATAGTGTTCCCGTGTAGACGAAGTAGAGGGCCATTACTAACTTGCTCTCCTGAGACTGCAGGTCCTTGACTTGGAGCTTCCCTCCGCCATTTGCTTCCCATTCCATTTGGATCCCGTTAATCAGAGTGCGGGGAGGAATATCCATTGAGATGGCTACTGTGAAGTGCACCACCGGATCCTTGAAAGTCTCTGGTTGTGGCGCGTTGTCTCTGTGGTCTGCCTTTTTGGGCTTGGAGTAGCCATTCTCTCCTTTCCAATCTTTCTTTTTTTCAAAAATTCTATTCCAGACGTGAAGGCATATTGTCCAAGATGCGTGAAATTTACAGGTACGTCATCGACCATTGTGATGAGCTTGGGTTTTGTTGTTGCTATGTCATGCTTAAGCGAAGCGAGAGCAAACTTGGGATCGAGGATCTGTCCGTTTGTTAGCAACAACTTGATTGCGGCAATGAATTCCTTGGGCTTGTCTTCCTTCATCAGGGTGATTGACGCCTCTACAAAGGTGCGGGGGTGGATGTACTTGTGGGCAGTTTTTGCAATGCTGAAACTCTTGGTCTTCATCCCGCTTGGTGCCTCCGCGCTCTTGGATCTCTTTTATTGGGGGAGTTCTCTGCGGCAGTGAGGTTGACTGTTGTGTTCTCGTCAATGTTGGTTCCCTCGGAGCCTTGCTCTGTTGGGGTGGTTCCCGTCTCTCAAGTTGCCTCTTCACGTTCCTTTCCAAAACGGTGGTTGGGACTGATACCGTGCCTTGCGAGAGCTTCTGCATCCTCGGCGTCGGTCCATTCGTCGTTTGCTGCCAGGATATGGATGGCCTCTGCTTTCTCCTCCTCGTAGATGCTGACGGTCATCGTCTCGTTATCTGATCCTTTGGCTGTTACGTCATTGTAGTTGGGGGGCAAGACTGTGACGGTGCTCGCGTTTAACTCTGCCTTCTCCTGGTCTGTCTTCTTCCTCTTCTCTTCTTCGGCTCACGTATCTGCTGCGCATTGCTTCTTTTTCAGATCTCGCTTATTCTTCTCAAGGATGACTTGCTTCTGGAGTTCGTCCGCCGCCGAGTCATTCTTCTTCGTGGCTGTGAGTGTACGTGAGGTGGCTGCTGTTGCTCTCATCATGTTGGAAGGTGTCAGAGTTGTCAACGTAGGAGGGGAGGGTGGTGCTGATAGGTTCGCTAGAGGCGCAGAGAAGCCAGAGCAAGGGTGAAGTTTGGTAGCCTTGGTTGACGCTGAGGGAGGGGATACTATCTGGGGCTTGGGGATCGATGCATTAACTGAAGTTTTGATGGGAGGGAGGTCATTTCATTGGTGCATGTGTTGGGGTCTTCGAGGGTGAATTGAACTGTTTGTGGGGCTTTCTTTGCTGCAGTGTGCATCTCTTGCATTAGGTGGAGTAGCAAGGCTCCTAGAAAAATGAGGGGGTATTTCATCATGTGTTGGAGAGTTATGTGACTGTTAATTGGGCGTTTTGCGTATTTCCGAGGGAATGTAATTGTTGGTTGTTTGGTAGGGATTGCTAGATGTATTTTGGGATCTTGTTTATTTCTAGAGTGATGGTTGGATTCTTTCAGTTGTGCTCCTTCCTGGTGCGGTGTGATTGTTTTTCTTCCTTTTTGAGGGGGTCCGGGGAGGGAAATGAGAGAGAACAACGACGTTTCTGGTTGCGCTGGGTCTGTGTGGCGTCGTTTCTGCCGTCCGGGCCAATAAAAATGCAGGAAAGTTGTAATCAATGGTGATGAATGTTGGCAGCGAGTGGCGCAATATTCCGTTGGCTGTTTGTCTCCTTGCTCTTCATATAGATACATATTCATTCCTCCTCTACTGTCAGGAGCCGCTGTCGTCGAGGCAACACCACCAACGCCAAAGCTGCCGCCGTCAACGACACCAATGCCAAAGCCGCTCCACTACGCTGCGGTGATGAGTGGGACAATGGACACCCCCGACAATGGGATAATTGAGCCCAAGTTGGAGGGCACGACGAGGCGTCGCAATTCAACTCCCAGCCGCGATTCGACTCCTGGAGGAGACGCTGGATACAACGACAGGGTGGGGGCGGATGACGGCAGGAGTAGACGACAAAGACAGGTGGATGGTGACGCCTGCGCAACTCGACGCAGTGGCTTTTGTGGCACCACGGTGTGTTGATGTGTGGCTGGATCTCTTGGAGATGTATTTGAAAAAAGTGAGGAGGTGAGAGTGGCAGGAGTGGCAGGAGCGAGGGACTATCTGCAGAACTGGCAGAACGAGTTTACTGCAGCGACAGAACAGGCAGAAACTGAACAAGCTGATCGTGGCGTCTAGAGTTCTGTTGACGGAGGGAGGGAGAGACGCAAACACTACACACCAATCAAACGGGGGGATGGGCCGACGACGTTATCTCGTCCCGTTCCATGGAGCAACGATTGTCCAGCCGAGGCCTCGCACCAATTGCGCGGACCCACGGGGAAAGACCGAATGATATTCGCGCGGCGCATGAGCAACGTCGGGGTTATGACGACAACTGTGTTGCGTGGGGCCAGCACAGCACTACGACGATTTCATCGAGCCGAGATCTCGCGCCGATTGCGCAGACCCGCCGAGAAAGGCGGAACAAGGCTCGGCGGCCGGACATGCAGATGCAATGATCTGATCCGTGCAGAGTACTGATTCCTTCGAGATTCTAAGCAATAAAGAGCAAAAAGAGCAAAAAATGAAGCCCCGTTTGTATCAATACCGTAGATCTTCTGAGGGGACTCCATATCCTCCATTTCTATGATGATCTCTAAACGCCATGGAAGAAAGAGACCAAGAACTGAGCGAAGAAGATCACTCAAAGGAGGGCGGCGCCAACATGCATTCGTGCATTTTCCCATCAACTGCGTCCCTGTATACTCATCATGCCGCCGATCATATGCACGATCCGATGTCAAGTGTACCACATGAGCAAATGCCACGGCATGCGCAACCAGCCGGGCCAAGCACAGAAAACATCCTCCCATCGGGCTCGTTCACAGGGCAACTTGCATTTTCAGCATCTACAAACGGTGCAGAGGATTCAGCATTGTCGTCACGAGCTGATGCTTCGTCAACAGTAACGGGTCTGCGGCTGATCGATCCTACCGCAGCAAGATCAGAGAAACATCCTGCAAGGCTGCCAAAATTCGATGATACACTAGCAAATATTATGCCGGCGGCGGTACCTAAACTTACTACTGAAATGATACTGGAAGCGCGGTCGTCCTCTGGATATGGGACTCATCCTTCTCTAGTGCACTTCCTTGAATCACAAAACCATGTTTCTTCCTATGACGCGAACCTTACAGTGCCAGACTCTCCATTTGGTGGCGTTGCTGAATATCACCCTACTGATGAAGCTTCTCAAGCTCCGTCTAGGAACAGCCGACCCAGCAAGCACGAGAGGTTCGCCGCAAGTGGCAGCGACAACTCTATTATGAGCATGAATTCGAGTATGATGAGCATGGACCTCTCGTGCCTCCAGTCCGAGGATTTCGTTGGGCTATCTGATGCGATCATTAACAGCAATGATGTCAGCCACGACGTCGGCGATAGCCAGATGTCGGATTTCATCGAGAATGTATTATTGCTTCGGGATGACGACGCACAGAAGGCTTTTATGTCAACGGGGACAGATCCATCATGTGGCCCGCCACAAGACATCGGTATCGATAATAAACAGCCATCGACGGGTGCGACGGACGATCAGGCGGATAACAATCCACCTGCCACTACAAAGCAGTCATCCGACATCGCTAGAACGAACGAAGTATTTGTGTCATCTACCACGACCGAAAAGAAGATCAAAAATAAACAGCAATCGACGGCTGGGACGGACGATCATGCGGACACCTACGTCATGTCCAACCCAATTGCCACTGCAAAGCAGTCATCCGACATTGCCGAGACGAACGAAGTATTGATATCATCTACCACGACCGAAAAGAAAAAGAAACCGAGGCGTCAACTCGACGAATCTCGTACCGTCGAACCCACCGATGACGACATCCTCTTGGGGAGAGGCGGACACACCAACATCCACCCGGGGAACGTTCGATTCCGCGAGAAGGCGCTCGAACTATCACCGTGGTACGAGTCATGCTCCAAGGACGACAAATACCATGTATCGAACATTTTGATCATAAGCATGAAGAGAGAGGGACGCCGTTTCCTCGAAAAGGGTGAGGACGGATTATGGCACGAGTTGGTTGAGAACTATGGAGTGAGAAAGAAGGCGAGTCAACTTTTGAGGGAGCCCTACATCACTGGAAAGGAGCGTCATACGCTCTGATGGAAAACTGTAGTGGGTGGTCTATAGAAGTCAGGATATACATATCTACGCCTGGGCTTAAGAGGGGGCCTCGCTGTGGCTACGCGTGCGGGCTGGATTATGTCTCGCGACAGACACACGTGGTTTCAGTTCCCTTGGAGAAATAGATTTAGCTTGTTTGTCGTTACTCATGCTCACATTGAAAATTCACACTCATGCCACATCGTCCTTCCACATGACTCGTTTCATTTTACCCGGAGTGCTCATGGCCTTGAGTCTCGAGTCTCTCCAATCGTATGAGCGCCTCGGCCGTCGCCAACCTCATCACGACGTCCGCATCCTCGCCAATTCCAGATATCGCCATCGGCAACGCAACTCCCGCCGATGCGCCGCGAAGCGCGTCTTGTTACTTTCTCGCCGTGATTAACTCTGCCTTTTTTACTAACCCCTCGCTAATAGTGTGTATCTATGTTTTCTTTCTTTTTAGATGGTCGTGGACATGTCGTACGATGTTGTCAACAGACACTCGGACATGGTACTATTTCCCTTTTTCGCGATGATCTCTCAAAAAAATTAGATTTGCGTCATGCGCACGACCGTGCAAACGAGGTAACGCTGGTTCGTTGGAGCATGAGATATGGCATGAGCGCCGAGCGTAAATGTGCAAACGAAGCGATCTCTAAACACTATGGAAGGAAGAAACCAAGGACTGCACGAAGAAGATCACTCAAAGAAGGGGGGCGCCAACATGCATTCGAGCATTTTCCCATCAACGATCTCCCAAAATAACTACGCGTTGCAATCCACGGCTCCTCATGCCGCCCGTCATATGCACGATCCGATGTCAAGTGTACCTCGTGAGCAAATGCCATGGCATGCGCAACCAGTCGGGCCAAGCGCAGGACATATCCTCCCGTCGAGATCGCCCACGGGGCACCTTGCTTGTTCAGCTACTGCAAGCTGTGGAGAGGATTCAACATTGTCGCGAGATGCTTCATTGGCAGGAACGGGTCTGCGGCTGATCGAACCTACCGCAGCAAGATCAGAGATACATCCTGCAAGGCTGCCAAAATTCGATGATGCATTAGCAAATATTATGCCGGCGGCGCCTAAACTTCCTACTGCGATCATATCGGGGGCGGCGCCGTCGTTCCCTGGATATGGGACTTATCCTTCTCTAGCGCACTACCTTGAATCACAAAACCATGTTTCTTCCTATGACGCGAACCTTACAGTGCCAGCCTCTCCATTTGGTGGCGTTACTGAATATCACCCTAATGATGAAGCCTCTCAAGCTCTGTCTAGGAACAGCCGCCCCGGAAAGCGTGAGTGGTTCGCCGCAAGTGGCAGCAAGGACCCATCTATTATGAGCATGAATTCGAGTATGATGAGCATGGACCTCTCGTGCCTCCAGTCCGACGATTTCGTCGCGCTACCCGATGCGATCATTAACATCGATGATGTCAATGGCGACGTCGACGATAGCCAGAGCTTGGACTTCATCGAGAATATATTGCTTCGGGATGACGACGCACATAAGGCTTTTAACGACGACCTGATGGTGAGTATCCTCACGCGCAGGACCGCCGTTCCCCTACCCGATGGATCGCATGATCATCATCAGTGGCAGGGCGAGGCGGGGGACGTGGACGATGATATCATCACCGAACTCATCGACCAGCAGACGAGTATCAAACGCCCCGTCACGAATCTCGACTATCATCGGTCGGATGGTAGAGACCAAAACGATGACGACGAACTGATCATGAGTGTCCTCAAGCGCAGGACCGCCGATCCCCTACCCGATGGATCGCATGAGCATCATCAGTGGCAGGGCGAAGTGGGGGACGAGGACGATGATATCGTCACCGACATCATCGAACAGCAGATGAATATTAAGGGCAAGGGAGAAGCAGCTGCCACTGCAAAGCAGTCATCCGACATCGCCGAGACGAACGAAGTATTGATATCATCTACCACGACCGAAATGAAGAAGAAGCCAAGGCGTCAACTCGACGAATCTCGTACCGTCGAACCCACCGATGACGACATCCTCTTGGGGAGAGGCGGACACACCAACATCCACCCGGGGAACGTTCGATTCCGCGAGAAGGCGCTCGAACTATCACCGTGGTACGAGTCATGCTCCAAAGAACAAAAATACTATGTCTCGAATGTGCTGATCGATTGCATGAAGGGGGAGGGACGCCGTTTCCTCGAGAAGGGTGTGGGCGGATTGTGGCACGAGGTGATTGGGAACGACGGGGTGAGGAAGAAGGCGAGTCAACTTTTGAGGGAGCCCTACATACGTCATACGCTCTGATGGAAAGTGGAGTGGGTGGGGAATAGAAGTCAGAATATAAACATCAACGCCTGGGCATATGGGGGGGGCTCGCACTAGCTACGCTTGTGTGCTGGATTATGTCTCGCGACAGACACAAACATACCGATAGAATCCTTGTAAATCGTTTATTCGTTGTTATTCGTGTTCACATTGAAAAATTCCCACTCAAGCCTAATCGTCCGTCCACACGAATCGCTACATTTTACCCCGAGTGCTCATCGCCTTTAGTCTCTCCAATCGTATGACCGCCTCGGCCATTTCCCCCTCCGCCGCCAACCTCATCGCGACGTCCGCATCCTCGCCAGTGCCAGAAATCGCCATCGGCAACGAAACTCCCGCCGATGCGCCGCGAAGCGCGTCCTCCTTCGTCTTGTAGGTCGTGCTCGGACGTCGCTTCTTCCTCGCCTTGATCAATTCGTGATCGAGCTTCTCCATGCTAACGAAGATGGTCCGACCGCCGGCGACGACGTCCGGTGGCGATCTGCCCAATTCGCCGTAATACCCCCCCGAGTACGATTTTCCATCGGATCCCTTATTCCGCTTCCCGCCGTTACCTTTCTTCGTGTCCCCGCCCGTCAAATCCCCCACCCCTCCCCCCCCGCCATCGTCGTCCTCGTCCCCAGGCGGGGACGACCTCGACGACGATCCGGCCCTGCTCGACACCTTGAGTACCTTCGTCCTCTTCTTCCCGATGATGGTCTTGCCATCGATGATCACCTCGAATACCGCCTCGCCCTGTCCGCCCTCGCTCCCGACACGGGGCAATATCCTCTTCTCGAGCAATACGTCCGGGTGGGCGTTCTTGATCCTATTCGCGACGGTGAGGTAGAAGGGACGCAATCCGGCCTCTGCGGAGTATCGTACCGTCACCTTGACACGCTTTTCCTGGTTCGGACGGGAGGGGGTGTGTGTGAGGGGGGGGGGGGGGGGGGGGGGGGGGAGGGGGGGGGGGGGGGGGGGGGGAAGCTCGGGCGAGCGGCGGGTCGAATCCAAACGACGGCTAACATCATGCATAGTACATAAATTACTGACCTGCATCGTGAGATACTTCTGGTACGTCATCATCGGAGCGAACGGTACGCCATCGGGACCGAGAACCTCGTTCTCGAGGGCCAGTATCCCCCGCGCTTCCTCCGCGGGCGACGACGTAGACGACGACGATGGCTCGGAATAGGCCAGGTAGGCCATTCCGACGTCGTCGACTATTACCGACGTCGATTCGTCCTGGGAGTTCTTCATCGTAACGGCTGTCGACGATGAAGGGAGGGACGATGACGAGAGCGACGATGGTACATGCGACGGTGTCCTCCCCCCCCTACTCGCGAAGCCTCCATCCCTCCCCGAGGCTACGACAGTCGTCGACGTCCGTAGGAGGAAGGAGTCACATAAAAACGAATACGAAGTCGTCGTCGTCAAGATGATGATGAGGGGGGAGATTATCATTATCATCGCGGATGACGATGACGGGCCAACAATGCGCCGTCGTCGCGGCATCTTCGCCGTATTGTTCCCCATCATTTTCATGGAAGAGAGTGACGCGCCGTTCGCGGATAAAACTTATTATGGTTGTATCGTACGATATATTACATAAGAAAGATGTATGAGTACGCAATGCTCCTATTTACGAAAATACGAAACGTACGATACTCTGACGAGACCTCTCTTTATTTTATTACAGATATACTACAATATCGTACCATGACGACCGCCGCGGACCGTCGTAGTCGTCGTCGTCCTCGATCCCGTCGGCCGATGATGATGCGGGAGGCAGGAGGAAGAACGGCAGCCCTTTTCCTATTCATGGCATTGCAATGTCTCGTGGTTCGACGCGCGAGTCACGGCAATGATCGCGGCGTCGTCCACTCCTTGATGGTACAGTCGTTCGCCACGACGACGACGACGACGACGACGACGTTGATCGCCGCCTGCAGACAGTCGTTTCGCACCGATGCTCACATCCTCGTCGGATCGAGCCTAGGAGATGCCGTCCGCGGAGGTGGCGGCGGAGTCGGCGACGGGACAGACGACGAGGGAATCGGCGAGATGATGGAGAAGACCACAATAATTGATGAGGATGGATGTGGTAAGGGGGGAAAGGCGGAGGAGGAGGGGGGGGAGGGAGAGGGGGAGGAGGACATCGGGAAAGTTCACAACGCCAAGTACATAAACGGATTGATCGAGACATTGGAATCCGTCCTCGATAAGTGGATCGTGTCAGGGGCAATGGCCACGGTGAGTCATCACGAGTTGACATTACGTGTTCTATATATCGCTCCTATTTGCTCATGTTCTCTTTTTCGTACTTATCGATCATCGTGATGCTTTGGCATTTACTTACCATATTAAACATATCATGCCCCGTCGCTTTGATGTATTGTTTTTATTATCATCAACACCAGAGGAGACGCGCGTACAACATCCTACAACAAATCGAACGCTCCTCCATGGACGAAAAGTTGACGATGAAAGCTAGGCGCATGACGAGCAGGTCGGGCATGCCGTTGAATCCGCCTCCGCCGCCGCCTCCAGAGGAACACGTGCCCGCGGTGGAACAGCGTGGGATAATGAATACAACGACGACGTCGGCGAGGCCGATGGGTGCCATGGTCGATAATGCAAGGACGAGGGAGGAAAAAGCGAAAAAACGTCTATCCTGGGAACAGAAACACGTCAGGGATAACAGCTCTGCGAGGTTCGTCGTCGATGAGAAGATGAGTGAGAACAGCGCAACGCCGCCTGCGAGGTCCGCGCTTTCGGCGCGCATGGCGGGCTTCGTCGGAAACTCCGGGGTGAGGGATGACATCGTCGATGATCGCACCGGATTTTTGGATCCGTTGCTCTCGTTCGCGAACGATTGCAAATCCCTGAAAGATACGATGATTGATGCCTCGAGCGCGACAACGTCGTCGTCGTCGTCCAATGTCGCATCCAACGGCGACGCGCGGCGAGATGCATCATCATCCTTGTTGAGCAAAGATAAGCGCAGCAATGGCAACGACGGTAACATCGGCGCGGACGACGTCGCCGTTGATGATGGTCATAATATGCTCGCGTCCGCCATTTCCTCGGAGCTGATCGCGCGCGCCGGGTCGGGGCCCGCATTCACTGGCTCCGCGCTCGGCGTCGGGGGTCTCGATGACGTGCTCTCCCAGATCCAACGTCGTGTGTGGACACCCCTCGCGGCGCCCCCGGCGCTTTTGCTGCAGTTGGGAATACAGCCTGTCCGGGGACTGTTGCTTTACGGGCATCCTGGATGCGGCAAGACGCTCCTCGCTAGAAAGCTGGGAGAGATACTTAGCCCGTGCAGACCGATAACCATCGTGAGCGGACCTGAAATCATGGATAAATTCGTTGGGTCGTCTGAGAAAAACCTGCGCGACATATTCGACAGCCCTCCCGAATTGTTTCACGAGTACAAGAAAAATTACGGAAGTGATATGTCGAAGCAGGCGCTGCATGTGATTGTATTGGATGGTGAGAGGGAGCCGTGCCCTCGTCTTTGAATCGTCGTCATTGTTATGCTGACCGCTCGTGTGTGCGTACATATCCATCGCGCTTTTTGGCTGTCCTTATGACGTCATCTTGACGAATCAAAAGAATTCGATGCCATCGCTCGAAGGAGGGGAGGTTCGGGAGGGAAGGGCGATCAAGGCGATGCCGGCGTGGCAAGAGACTCGGTAGTGAACCAGTGAGCCTCTCCTCCCTTTTTCGCCAATTTTTCGTTCTCAAACTCCATAGCCAACTTCTGTTTGTCTCCACCAGACTGTTGGCAAAAATGGATGGTGTTGATGATATAGGTGTACCGACTTTGCTGATTGGTCTGACAAATAAACCCTCATTGATAGACCCGGCATTGTGAGTGGCAGTGCGATCGAAGCCCCAACCCCACCTTATCTTTCGCTGATACAAGTTTTCTTGTTTCCATGGAACTTCTCTACACGTGCGTGACCTTATCACTTCAGAATGAGACCTGGCAGGTGAGACGGTGTTTAGTCCACTTCGTCGGAACATATAATGATACGTCCCTCATTTTATTTCCCCCCAAAAGGTTTGAGGTACAGATAGAAGTTCCGAAGCCACGAACAGTCGAACAAAGGATAGCAATATTGAAGGTCCACACGGAGAGCATGGTCAAAAATGGAAGAGTTCTCGTAAAGGATGCTCCATGTGGCTCCATTGCATGGAAGAGATTGCAGGCAAGTGTTGCATTCATCTTGTCGCCTGTTGCTTTTCAGATCCTTCTTTTATTCACTACGCACGAGAACCACGAATCATCACTTCTGATACTTAGAAAAGTGGAGACGAAGTCATCCCCACCTACGATGAATTGTTGGATATCATTGCAGTCGAGTGTGATGGCATGTCAGGCGCAAGCTTGGCGGGAGTAGCGAGGGCTGCGGCATCTCGTGCCTTGGAAAGAGCGGTTCATGACTTCGCGGGGCACTTTGCAAGCGGGCGGGCGGACGTCGACGATGGAAAAGAAGGGAAGGACTCCATTTCGGACTGTTTAGTCACCCAGGAGGATTTTGAAAAGGCTGTAGAGGACGTTTTTGAGAGTGCGAGGGGCGGCAATTACACTGAGAGTCAGACATGACAGGCAACGGGAGTCATACGGTCATAAAGAAACTTGAGCTAACTGAACGTCTCATTTTTCTAATTTATATATATTCGATCAGACGAATACGTCGTACTCAAAATATAAAGGCCCATACAGCAGCTCATTCTTAAAAACCGCGGTCAACACATAAATAAACCTACACATCCTAACGCATGAATACGATCCACGATCGTTTATTAAACAACGGCCTTGGAGGAGGCGGTGTAGTCGCTTATTTTTTTTCGTCATCAGGTTCTCCCAAAATATTGATAATAATGTCGTTCACTTGTTCATGTTTTTCGATCATGTACGCCATTGGTTCTTCGTCATTTGACTTTTTAACAAACCTCTTCTTAGTCTTCGGCATCTTGATTCCTTCAGGCAATTCGAGTGGCCAATCCTGCAGCAACATTTTGAATTGGGCCTGTGAAGTCCAGATGTGATTCAAAACCATGTCTGAGTTGTGTCGGGCAAATTTTGTAGGGAATTGGATGTTAGAGACAGCATACTCACTGGGTGACTTTCCTCAAGAGCACTTGGGCGCTCAGCGAAGCAAACTATGATGGCGTTCACTACCCCTCCAAACACAGCAATCATTATCGATGAAACGAGAAACCCTGCAAAGAATCCGACGCTTCGCAGTGCCACAAAAGAGTAGTAATGTTAATTATTCTCACGCAGACGTGAAATTTATCATACTGATCGAAATCTAAGTCGCACTCACAAAAATCCAGCTGTATAGGGATGGTAGTAACTGAGACCCGAAACCATATTATAATGATTGTTGCCAGAGGATAAAATCCAGGCAAAGGCCCCAGTAGACGTTGCCACTGCTAGGTTGACGATTAACAGGATGTTATCGGTCAAATCGTCTGCAATCAACTGAGACCAGCCTCTTTCTTGGAATAGAATAGCGACATTCTTCCCAGCTTGAAAGAAAGGGAGTTCCTGCAAGAAGATATACGAAGATATGTCAACGCTAGTTCGTTGCATTTTTCATCATGAAAAACTAAGCTATGAAAGTCACTTACATAAAGCCCAACATAAACAAACCCCCATTTGTTCATGTAAATGGATGCATCATGCACGTACTTAACCAGAGAATACTCTGCTATTTTCCTTTCGTCAATTTCTGATTTTGGCAACTTCCGTAGGCCAAGGAAGTAGTTCACAAAAAGACTGCCATAGCAAATGCTTCCGAAGAGACTAGTGCACGATTTTCTCAGTATGCGCTGACACGCGTTACGATGAGTGCACGTTGTACATGTATGAATCAGACGAGACCAGTAACATTGTCTCACCTTGAACCCTCCAGGATGCCCTTCACCAGGAGACAACCACCATTTTCCAACTAATCTCGCTGCTGATACATGCATAATATTCTTGTGAACGATACAAAGAAAGAGACACGGTGTGGACATTAGACTATCAACAGTGAGGCTCATAGCACTATTATTTTGTGACATCAGCCTACCTTAAAGATTTCTTCTACCTGTGGATTCGAAGAAACCAACAATGGCAGAATGAGAATTGCTGAAATTAGAAACACAAGATACAATCATGATAATGCTTACCCATAAGTATGAAATCAAGAAAAGCAAAACAAACCATGGACCCGTTTCTTTAAGCACAAACGTGCATGCAAGGACCCAAAGGATACACCAAGCTACGGCCGCAAGCTGGAGGAGGAACGCGGCTGTGTACAGAGCAGTATTCGATTCGATAACACTGACTGATGTATAGAAGCTTGATGCAACGCTCTGAATTTCAGAGAGGGATAGATGGTCATTAGATCAGATGAATCATCAGGGAGAATCTAGTGATAGCTGCTTAATCACTTACCGGGAGCCTTTTCCAGCTGTACGCGCAGTAAATGAGGCTCAGTACAAAAATGGCCAGCAATGTAATGCACGGTGCAGATTCCTCTCTCAAAAAAGCAACTACTAAAACGCCAAGGAAAATGCTCAAAGAGACGGTCAATGAGCTTCGAATCCATTTCCCGGGGAACCTCACCATTAGTGAGAAGATGCCAACCGAGGCGGCTGAGGCAAACATGGAGCACTCGATAATCATATAGGCTATGTCTCCGTATCCTGACTACGATAAGAGTGTAAGCAAATAACCATAAGACGAAAGGAGAGTTGCAAGTATCAAATCGCAACCAGTTGGTTTCAACATAACGTACCGCGGATCCCAACACAGAAAGAAGTAATACCCCACCAAGATGGAGGAGGAATAAAAAAACTAACTGCCTATTGCGCGTTTTGCCATCCAAGATATCTTCCCGTTGGTTCTGCCACGAGAAGCTCTCCTCGAAGCTGGGCCCCTCCTCACTCAAGTACCCCTCGTTATCATCAAAAGACGTCTTGCATTTCGAAGACAAGTCCAGCTGCATTCTGCTCGCTTTCGAAACTTTCTTCCCCTTCCTCTTTTTTTTTTTTTCGTTCATAAGGTCATCCTTCGCCCATAAGGAGCCAAGAGAAGAAGTGCACGTCGCATCGTCCTTCACATCATCAGTTAGCCCTGGCGTCAAATCGTCCAATTGTTTAACACGCGATTGACGATCCCCCCACTTGAACCACTTGAGGCGTGTCCCTGGATTCTTTCCGTCCTTTTCAGCACACGGCTTATCCTGCGAGATTGACACCGTATGTTGAGCTACAACAGCATCTTCTTCCATCTTGAAATACATGCTATCATCTCCATTCTCCGAAATAGTTTCGTTTGCCGCCACTTTTTCAGGGGAGAGGTTCTTTGGTGCGTTGCCTCCGTCCATCCTGGCATATGATTCAGCCTCGGCGAGGGCGTCGGTATTTAGTTTTGTCTCCATGGATGGATGAGCAGTTTTTGTTTCGTTGATTCGAAGAGGAAGGGAGGAGCAGTTTTATGATTCCATGATCTCGATCACTCAACGCACAAATTCCACCCTCAATTTCTAGTAGTACTACCATTTCGTACCACACACTCTTACAAAAAAAGCAACGCATGATGTGTCTTTTTCTTTCCGAGATGCTATGTACGAAATTAATGATCCTTACAAAAAAAGTTACGAATGATGTGTCTTTTTTCTTTCCCTTTTCTCACAATGGAGAGAATAAAATGGGAGAAAAGAGAAAAGATACTACTACGACAGGTAGTACTTGCGTTAATAAACTCGCCGTCCCTCTTTGCAACCACACTCTAGGAAATGGGACATCCACAACATAAACACACAATGGTCACCACCAACAACATCACCGCAGAAGGTCTCACCATGGGCACCATGACTCCAAAAGCATCCAAGTCCATGGACCAACGCTTCCATTGGCTCAAATGTCGGGATGCTCAACGTCAATTTGCCTACCTTTGGCGACAGGGCGCCCTCAATCGAGCCGACTACGCCAGCAAACATCATCCGGCCCGACACCATCAAGCCGTTCGACACTTCTACGTCGCAGACACACTCCCACAGCAGTGACCTGTATCCACTTCTTTCAAACTGCACATTCTGTCTTTCGATCCCGCGATCCATCTATGATCCAAATACAAATATAACAACAATACACAAGCCAAGTCTATGCACTTGCGAGGGTGTGTTAATACCCCAATCCTAGGGATATCTTAGGGTTATCCAAGTGCCCACTTACCTCTTACTACCTTACTGGTAACACCACCGATCCGTAATTAGCCTCTCATAAATTAGATCAGTTCCTTATCACCATGTCTATAGATCAGCAATGAGCACTATTCCCACACAGAAAATTTACAAGAGGTACTTGTGACTGCTTGTGACTTGATAACAGATTTTTTTGTTACTATTTTGGTTTTTGATAGCTTGTATTGCATGGGTTGCAGACAGAGTAGCATAGCACCAACAGTCTCCTGGGGTTTAGGCAAAATCTTTTGGCCGTACATAAACAGATACATAAGTGGATACATACAGCTAGTCACGTTCCAGTCTCTCCAGTCACGTAGGAGAAAAAAAGGTCTCCGTACCTAAAAATTCTGGTACTCTAGAGTTGGGTTTTCTGCCACCCAAAACAATAAAGTCATAGTTACTTGCAATGAATTTATGGTCGCTGTTCCCAACACTCCCAGACGCTCAAAACGGGGTTTAGCACCCCCAGACCTATTCCCACTCAAGTCAAGTGCAAAAATCCCAGTCCGCAACGATGGGGTTATCACCCTCAGACCCCAAAAATCACGAAAATCACTACCATGAATTAATGGCCCCCTACTTTCTATTGCCATGCTCTTGGAGATGGGTGACACGGCAAAACAAGCATAGGAGCCCTGAGGGGGGACATATAGGATATATGTGCGGTGGTTGTCGCCGCCGGTGCTCTGCATTGGCTGTACGACCATCACATCCGGCTACAATCATGTGTGATGATTTGTCGATGCATCGTGACCAATATGGTCATAAAAATAGTAATAATCATTAGCTTATCTAGTTTTAACAATGTAGACCCATCACATATTATGTTAGTTGATTGTTTGCCGGGAGTGTGGCCCCGTGGCAGCTGTAGGACAACTGCGACCACCATGGTCGATTGATGCGACGATTTGCTTGGTGGTGGAATCATCTCCCCCTGCTCCTCTCCTGTCTACTTCGTCACCGCCACCACCACACATCGTACCTACACAATGTCCCTTGTGGGCGGACGTGGCTCAATGATCAATTCGGCATGGCAGCAACCAAGCAAGATGGCTCTGATACTGACAATGATGCTCCTCCTCCTCACTTCACCGGAGATTATCACCAACCCCCCAGTACATACCCCTATGTATTCCAAGGTAGGAAACACGAGAACACATGCCACAAGCTCCCATCAACGTGTAGTGAGTTGAGCGGTTTTATATTAACAAGATAGTTTTATCATGATAAACTATGGCTAGACAGGACATGGCGGCCGTGGGAGGAGGGTGGCCGCCATGGTCGGTTGGCCCATGATTATCTTGCTTGAGCTAGAACGCACAACTTATATGGAGCAAGATTGCCTACTAGCTAATGCTGCTTCGGTCCTTGGGGATCATCTGGTCAGAATTGAAATCCAACTCCCCAACATTGTCATCTCCAGACATAGTAACATTATAGCATGAGATTGATCTCTCCGAACAAACCATGAATTCAAGGTAGGTGGTTGAAAACCCAGATTGGTTTAAAAGTAAGATACTGTAGTGGTGCTGTGTTTGACCAAGTAGATATGAAATAGTGAATAGTCAAAATTGAGGGACGATTCTAAAACCCGTGCCACTTTGGTACCACTATAAACTGACCCCATCGATGATTACATAATGAAAAATGATTATTAGTGATTTGAAATAAAATACTTCTTTAAGATGATTGTTTCCTCCCTCCCAACTTCCACCTTCCACCTCAGGTTGATTGTTGGGTACCCCTCCCCCTCTGACATCAGTGCATCAGTGAGCCACCTCCCCATCCAATGCCAATGCCCCAATGCCGGCGTTCTGATGCCAATGCCCCAACATTGCCGCCAATCCCCACCCCATCGCACTACTCCCAACACCCCTCCAATACCAATGAGCACAAGCCAAGCAATGCATGCACTGCTGCCCCCCCCCAACATTGCCAAGCTGAGGGATGCAAGCGCTGCTGCCCCCCCCCACCTTTGCCCTGGGCTGCGAAAGCACAGCTCGAGCTAACGTGTCAACAGCCCAACCCCGACCCCGAACCTTGACCCCGACCCAACCCAAGCAAAGCGAGTACTGCTGCCCCCCCCCTGCCGGTCGGTGCCACCACCGACGTCCACGGGATGCATCCGCTAGTGCCACTGCACCCCCACCAACTTCACCCTGGGCCGTGAGTGACCAGCGCGAGCCAACTCATCAGCGGCCCAACCCCAATGCGGGCCAAGCAAAATGAGCATCGCCCCCACCCTCATGCTGGTGCTGCTGCAGCACCAGTGCCATGAGCATGCCGCGCAAGCCGACGTGTCAGCAGCCCAACCCTGACGCGAGCCGAGCCAAACGAGTGCCGCCCCCCCCTGAGCCACCTCAGCCACTGCTGCCACCGCCACCGTAACCAGCAACCGCCAGCGCCACGATCCCCCTCCCCCGCTTGCGCAACTGGTGCTGCCACCGCCAGCACCCGCCAGCACCAAGAGCACACATATTATTCACCATCCAACACACCAGCACATACACGCACACATCTTGGCAAGGGGGCGCACGCGGGCCCTTTCTATCCAGCTGAGAAAGTGAACCTATCTAGAAATTAGTACTAGTAGTCCGGCCAAAGAAAATTATTCATATCCCAAAATATATCTTTGGAGGAAAATTCACTGCGAGGCCATCTAGCTAAATCATCCCTACTGGGTGGCTGTCAAAATTTGGTTAAAATTTTGACCCCCAACATTTAGGATTTATTTAGACCAAATTTTGGGGAACACCCATCCATTATTGGTCTAAATATCTTGGTCTGCTACATACAGAGGACTTAGTATGCTTTCCAAGCCTAACCAACACCTCCACCATCGCCACCGCCGCTGGGAATTGCCCCTAAGCGCCGCCTATTGAGGCCAAAAATTCCACTACGTCACATCGAATCAATCGGAAACGATGCCCCCCAAGCAAGCAAATGTGCTTTTATCAGGCAATGATCCGGTCTAAATCCCTAAAAATGCTCCAGTGGTGCGGTGATGATGGCAATGAATCTTGCCTCACCCCGAGAGCATTTTGGGAGCTTTAGACCGGTTCATCGTGGAGAAAAGCATATTCGCTTGATTGGTACATTGTCCTCCATCTGTCTAATGCGTCGTATTTGAATTTTTGTTGTTTTCTGTGGTGCTAGGGGGCCATTCCCGGTGGCGGTGGCCATGGTGATGTCGGTGCTGGTGGTCGTTGGCCGTTGATCGCTTTGTTACTTCATCACAAATCCTACATACAAGTAGGAATAGTATCAATTTATTTTATTCTGGTCTAAATTCTATTTTGTAGTTAGACCAGATTTAGACCCAGTTTATTCCGGTAATCAGGTCTAATTATTTTAGCGAATTTTGGCAGCCACCCAATATTCTCATATTTGGGGTTTGGACTCCAAAATTTTGGCTAAACTGCTGTAGGAGCTCCTACGTTTTGGCTAAGCCCCTGACATGTAAATTTAGGAGTACAAAACATGTGTTCTTGTGCATGTCTTGTTTTCTTCTGTTACATAGAAATGGTTTGTGCTGTAAGGCGGTTTAGAATAGCTTGGCAAGTCCGAAGAAGGTAGACATTTCTAACCCATCTACCACTACCTACTCGTACTCCCAGCTTGCGGTGGCATCTCCACCATCCGATCCAATCTATCTTCCACTCCTCCATCCTTCACAAACTCTTCCTCATTTGAGAAAACGAATCACATCAAATCTAAGGCCCAGTTCGTTTTGCCAGTATCACGAGGGGGGGGCTCGGACGTGCCATCAGACTATGGCTCATTATCAGGTGCGCCTCATTATTCTCATTCCCCTCGAATGTCAGGGAGTACCCCAAGTTCACCACCACCTTGAGGGTGCATTCACGGTGAATTTAACTGTGTGATTGACAAGTATACCAAGGAGGATGTAAATGGTTGATAGTATTGCCATGTACGATGGTGGCAATTCGAAGAAGTGGCCATCGTTGCAAACATTTGCTGGCGACCTGACTCCTTGATATGATGCAGGAGACAGGGGAGAAGTAGAGGCAAGGAGGGAGAGCGCCACTTTGTTGTTAGTGACAGTAGTGGAGGGATTGTCGGGGAGCGGTAGCGAGGGTGGATATCATGGCAAGATGGCATTTTTTTTAGGTAGTGTAGTGTTCTAGGGCTAAAAACAAGGAGGAGAGCTAATTTGTGAATGTAAAACCTAGTGCTTTTTGGCAGCCCCCTGGTAAGTGATTCCTGGATTTTTGGCGAGGGGCAGCCTTAAAGCAAAACATTGTTAGTGTGGACCCTGCCACTGCTACCCCCCAAATCTCCACCTCCCTCCTGTCTTCTATGTGCCTGCCCTCCTAACCTCCTCGGCCACACCGAGTTGAATACTGCCACCCCACCGCCCATGTAGCCAAACGCTGCCCTCTGCCACCACTCGCAGCCTCCCAATGCTGCACCCACCGCCACCTCTGCCGCCGCCGTTGATTGTTGTGTATCCCTGCCGTCGGCACTCTTGCAGCAGTCTCTGTCGCTGCTGCCAATGGGCTGTTGCTGTCGAGGCTGCTGCAACCGCCCCTGTCGTGGCCACAGTTTCTTCCCCTGCTTCCAATGTTTGTTGCTGCCACTTCCATTTGATTTTTGCATGTCATGGCTGTCACAGCTGTTGCTGTCGCCACCATTGCTGTTGCCGTTGCTGCTGCTGCTGCTGCCACTGCCCACTGCCCACTGCCCACTGCCCACTGCCCACTGCCCACTGCCCACTGCCCACTCCCCCTGCCGCTGCCACTGCCACTGACGCCGTTTCTTCTTCTGCTGCTGCTGCTCTTGCAACCGCTTTTATTTGATTGTTGCGTGTTCCCGTCATTGTCGCTGTTGCTGCAGTTTCTGTCACCACCATTGTCATGTTTAGTGATATGGGGTGGGGGGGGAGTGCGAGATAGAGGGGGGGCTGTGTGAGAGTTAATTTTAACATGGGTGTACTTTTTTGACATCGTACCTCAAATGTGTAGTGGTGAGGAAGATTGATGCCCCAAAGTGCTGTAAAGGGGGAAATTGCATCAAAAATTGCAAAGAGTGTGCTGGTGAAGGGTGCTCGTGCAAGGAGAAGGAACCAGGGATAATGCCGCCAACGAAGTCACGGTTCTTGGGTGTCAGTGAAAACCTAGTGGTGAGGAAGTGTGCGCTTGCATACCTCTACGCTCTAGGACTACGGACAGACCAGACAAGGTGTTAAAAACATAAATAATCTCAACAAAAGCGACTTTTGGTAGGATTGGGGTAGTAGGATTCTGGACGATGGACATGAACCTGGCAATCCTACAGCTGGGTTTACATAAAAGAAGACTAGCGTACGATTTTAGTTCCTACGTAGGTCGTACCAAACTCGGAA